>JAPYYW010002765.1:0-55237 GCA_030522545.1 Cremastinae sp. A BG-2022a
AAATTTGTATTAACGTTCTTTGGTATAATATTAGAAGGTATGCCAAATTTAAAGATACTTCACTATTTAGAAATCGAAATATTTATCGTTAAAAATCACAACTTTTAACATAAGGCTTATATGAGAGATAGCGAAAATTTCTCATTTTTAAGAATTAATATCTCAATTTCTAGCAAGCGAATGGTATTTAAATTTGGACACAAGACAAGTAACATATTAATCTCAACTTACACTAAATTTCATTACAAAATCTTGGATAGCCAGAAATCAACGGACCACCTTAACTCGATACTTTTTTCTTATATGTTCAATGAGTTCACATTTTTTTGTTGATAAGGTAAACGTCTCAGAAGTTGGACAGCTAAAGGTTTTCACACTTTATCTTTGTTTAAAAAATATTCAAACAAAAAAATCTGCTTCACATTTACATTTAAACTATTGTGTGATATTTTAGTGATCTAAAATTAATTTTGTTTGTTAATTTTAGATAATATTTTTAGTAAATAAATACTTGAACATTTGAAAGTAGAGAATATCTCAATAGTTGGACAGAAAGTGACCCTGTCTCTAAGGTTAAGCGAGTTTTTCCAATAAATTAACGTTATGCAAAATAATCTTCATTGTATATATGAAAAATAATCCGTATGATTTTATTGAGAAAAAAGTAATTCAAATATTAAAAATAATATAACAAAAATTGTCCAACTATTGGGACGTTTACTTTATAATGAATTATACCCCTCTAGGAACATCAAAAATCCATATATAAAATTCTCTAGTATCTGCAAAAATGTTAATTGTTCACGATTGAACATTCACGTCCCACATATACACGAAGCAAAATCACCGTGTAAATTTGTAATTTTCAAATGCATTTTTCTTCACAGAAAGTTCGGTGACCTACATAAATTTCGTGCTTATTGGAAAGCTAATTTTATTTCCTATCGAATCGTCATATTTTCAGGCAATTCCCAAGTCTTTGACATTCTTATTCTACATTTTTACTTTTTTTAAAAATTACATTTCATGAGTAATTTGTGACGTTTTACTTCTTGTTGCTAGTTTTTATTTTCGTTTTTTTTTAAAACTTTTTTTAGATGTTTTTCTATTTTTTAATATATCTTTGGCGAAAGATAGAGAAGCATGAAAAAGGGAAAAGCTTCAGGAGAAGGAGGAGAAGAAAGTGTGTAATTGAAAAAGCCGCCAGTGCGGTCGTCGATGGTTGCTGACCCGCTCGCGCCGAGTCCCCGAGGCTCCGGCACGTTCCTCTTTAATTGAATAAGTCGCGAGAGCTACGCGTTGCGTCGAACGGCGGAAGGATAGAGGAAGAATGAAAGAGAGAAAAAGAGAGGGACAGAAAACTCCGTTCTGAAACTTCGCAGAAGCCAGTTATCAACGCGAGCGAAGAACTAAGAAATTGAGACAAAAAGAGAATGACGCTAACCACAAATTGCTCAACTTTTTTCAACGATTTACTTCGTAGTAAAATTTTCGGATGAACAAAACGTGACGTATTACTCTGCGAATTGTGTTTTTAGGGTGATGCCACAGACGTGCGCCACGTGACACATGAGTGCGAAAAATAAACTGCAAATTAATCTCGATTTGATCATTCGAGCTTTTTTTCTGATAAACTTTTTTCATATCAAAAATAAACTAATTGCTTCATATAAACGTCGATTTTTTTGGAAAAAATTAATATTTTTTCTATAGAGATAATTTTTAAAATAATATTAATAATTTTTTTAAATAATAACGAGCAGCAACTTTTTCTTTTTCCTTTTCGACATGTTTGAATTGATATTTTGCGATTCTTCTTCTAGGCGCATATTTCATACGAGCTCGCATAATACGCTCTATTCCGATGAATTATGAGCTTCGTGTCTTTTTTTAAATAGAATATTTGATCACAAAATTTTCTGTCGATAACAATAATTTTACTTATACGAGGCGCAATTCAAGAATTAATATTGAAAAATTGAAAAAACTGATCCAAAAGTCAATTTTTTGGCTCATTTAATATGAATTCTTGCATTTCGCTCCGAATAATTAACATTTTCGTTATCTACGAGAAATTTCCAATCGAATAGGCTTTTAAAATCTAAAAAAAATTTCAATAAATTTAGCGAGTTACACTGGGTCTTGTATAGACCCATGAAAATTTCAATTAGTCATGTCTTACCTTTCTCTTGACGAAATCAGCTTTATTAAGGGTGATTCATAGAGACGATGCGAATCTCCCTAATTTTCAGCTCAATATGTTCTGTGGGCCTCACACTTCACTTCACCACCACGCACCATAAAAAACTCAATATTTTTTGAATTTTTTTTTAATAAAGTTAAAAAACGATCCATTGAATTATATGGGTAAATGAAAATATATATAGAACTAATAATTTATGATGAAAAATCTAATTATTTGAAGCAAAACCGCTATTTAAAAAACTGTTCGTTCGAATTAAAAAGACTGCATATGTTTAATGTAACGGAAATAAAATACTATGTAGAATAAAAAAGGGGGATCGAGATTATTTGTTTCAATTCGACAGCACTTTCATCCACACCGACATTTTTTAAAAAGTATTTCGAAACGATGTTATAAATTTAAAACACTATAAATTATTCACTTTTCGTATGATTGACAATGACTGGAACTGACACTCGATTGAACTTGTCGAATTTCTACGAAATATTTTTCGATAATGAACTACCTTGCAAGACCTGACACGTCTTACCCCGACAGGCCGTGTTCGGTTTTTCCCTCGACCTCGACAGATAACAATGGATACCATATAATCGAGGTACATATTCTCGAAAATTTGGAATTTTTTTTCCTCGTTATGCCCGAAAAACTTTCTCTTTTTGTTTTTAATGTTTACAATCCCCGAACTATTCAGGTATATTTATCCACGTCTGAGATTCGTTCGTTAAATACTTGAAATTCGCAAAATTTTTAAAATTTCTTTTTTTTTTCGATTTTTGAAGCACAAACAAAAACGAATTGATATTTTGCTGTTCTTCTAGGTGCATACTTCATACAACATAACTTTTTTAATACAGGATTGTATGCTTACTCTTGTATGTATACAAAAATCATTTTAATGGAATTAAAACATACAATTTTTGTTCCTTCACTCGTGAAAGAATAAAAGAAACAAATAATCAAACTAAAATGTATACCTTTTATTTAAATATTAATAGGATTAATTCTTCTTCAACAATAAATGAATATTCTTTGTTCGTTAGAACCAAATCGTTATTAATTAAAGTAGTCGTCTAGTGACATCAGTCACCAGATGAAAAAGTTTTTTCTCAGTTTTTTTTCACGTTTCAAGTGATTTGCGAGTTTAAGCTCATTAAGAGAAGTTGTTGTAAATTAACTAACGAACAGCATACTCGAAATTTGCGGTCACTTAAAGTGACGTTTGCTTGTATATAATTAACGAAATCGCAAACAATTTTTTTTTACAGACTTTTGAAAAACGAAACGAAGCTTCACATGGAGTTGTGTAAAAAATGTTCAAAATTTTCGGAGGCTTCACCATTTGGAAGTCGAGATATTTTTCATTGAAAATTACAACTTTTAACAGACGAGGCACTCTCACGAAAAAGGGAACATTCTATACTTTTTATTTTGTTAAATATTGTTGAACGGTTAATTTACTATTTTACGAAACACATTTTTTTATTTTTCAGCTGTAATCTCTTTGAATGTCTGGTACTAATTTTTTGAATTCATTTTGTACAATTTTTGTGTACAATTTTTATCAATATATATCCCAATTTTGTCACCGTGAAACCATCTTAAATTTAAAAAACGAGCAGGAACGCGGCCGCATAATGCGCTCTATTTCAATTATTCGATTAGAGGCTTCATGTTTTTTTTAAATATAGGACACGTGCAAATATGACGTCAAAGAAAGTTCATAAAATTTTTTAACAAAATCTATACCAAAGTTTATTTTGAACCTGATAACTGTGCCTTAATATTAACTCAAATAAAAAACTTTCAAGTAGGTGCACGCGTTCATCACGTAAATATAATTTTTGAATTTTTTTTCGTTAAAATTTGGTATACACTGAGTCTAATATGATGCCCAATTAGCTGTCGAATTTCATTAACACTTATCGTCTGAAATCGAGATATTTGTCTGTAAAAATTGTATTTTTTTATGACTTCTCATAAGACCACGTGTGAAAGGTTACAATTTTACACGATGAATTTCGACATCTGAACTATAAAGCTTCTTCAAATTCTAAACGTATTTTAATAAGGTAAACGTCCCAATAGTTGGACAATTTTCGCGATATTATTTTTAATATTTCAATTACTTTTTTACCAATAGAATCGTATATGGATTATTTTTTATATACAATGAAGTTTATTTTTCATAACGTTAATTTATTGGAAAAAATTCGCTCAACCCTAGAGACAAGGGCGATTTTCTGTCCAACTATTGGGACATTCTACATATTCAAACGTTCAAGTATATATTTACAACAAATATTATTTAAAATTGACACATAAAATGAGTTTTTAGTCACTAAAATATCAGACAATAGTCAAGATATGGATTAGAAGCAGATTTTTAGTTTTTTAATATTTTTAAAATAAAGATAAAGTGAGAAAACCCTTAGTTGCTTAACTATTGTGACATTCACCTTAAACCATCAAAGAAACGTTGCTATATTAATTTTCGTCCGATTATCTTAAAAATAATTTCCCTCGATGATTTTCGCCTTTATACGAGCAAAACGAATGCACGCGGGCGAACAAACGCGTGAACAATTAAAATAACTTTCGTTGAATTTTCTCGATGTTTCGTTTCTGATATGGCTCACGATTATATTTCCCCTGTCATCGACTGCTTTTTTATCTCGAAACGTTATAGGAAAATGTATAGATCGCTCCATAAAGCGCGTTTCCCTGTGTTGCTCTCTCGTGTCGGTTGCGAATCTCCGTCGGTGCGCGTATACGTCTCGGGGCTGAGGGAGCGAGCGCTCGAAACGAGTCTCGGGCTCGTAACTCTACTCCCGACGACACGCTCTGTCTTCCCAGCGAGAGAAAGAGCGAGAATCCCGCGAGGCCGACATCGATCTTCCCCTTGATATACAAGCGAGTATATCCAACGTTTTCTCTCTCTCTCTCTCTCGATCTCATTCTCTCTTTCTCTCTCTTTCTCTCCGGTGGCTCGTCTAAATTCGTCTTACCGATGCGCCAACTTTCCACCGTCTTAACGATCCGAGCTATATATCGTTTTATGGCGTTATGTACGAATGTACACACATATACGCAGTGCTAAAAAAACAGAAATTTTCTCTCTTTTTATCCTCGATGCTTTTTCGCTCGCAATTCTCGTCGTCGCTCTGCTCTCGTCCCGCTCTTTTGATTATCTACGCGGACGAGAGATATTTTTGATAGCTCCGAGGAAGCCTCTTTCGCAGCTTTCGATATTTAATGCAACCGAAAGTTTGACTCGAACGCCTGGCAAAGTTTTGCGGAGATAAGCATCCGCGTGCGGGTGCTAATCCCGCCAGACTCTCCATAAACCTAGAGCCTCCGAAAATAGACGCTTTCCCGTCGACGAGAATCCGATCGGATGCCAGACCAGAGTGGTCCATGGAATTTGTAAAACGTAAACAAACGAGGAGAATTAATTGTACGTGTTTTACGTGAGAAATAATGTTAGCTAAGTCGAAGGATTTTGAGAAAAAGAAACAAACTGCATTGAAAAAAAAGCATATATAATATACTTATATGAGCCATTTCACGCCATTTCGCCCAATTTTTAGACCTGACCCCTTTCGATTTGGCTGAAACTCTTTTATCATTTTCTACCCTATTGAAAACCTCTCAAATTTTTCAAATTTTTTCACCCGATCCAGACAATGTTATGAATTTTTGAAAAAAATGCTTCTTTTTTTTTTAAATAGCCATAACTTTTTCAAAAATTGAATTATCGGGACGCTTTTTTTGAAATTTTCGTAATTAGATGTACTTTTCGATAAAAAATTTTCAGATCTATTTTCATGGATTTTTTTTAGTTTTCTGAAAAAAAACAAAAATTTCTCGATGATTACCATGTTTTTTTCTATTTTTTAACAAACTTTGTCATTTTTTAGAAATCCTACATTTGGTCAAAGTGGTGTTTTTTCGATTTCTATTTTTTTTTACATATCGAAAATTTTTTTTTCTTCAAAATTTAGCTTATTTTGCGTAACACCATTTTGCAAATTTTTGAGAATGTATATAGAATCCTAAAATTGAAAAAAAAAACAGAATTTAGGTTGAACTCCAAAATTAAAAAAAAAACTCTACATAAAAAATGCACAAACTGCAAGAAGAATTCTGTGAACATTCCTTGTAAAGTAATGATCTCGTACGTAAGAATAAAGAGAAAAATCTCTTGAAAATTGTAAAAAAAGGAACAAACTAAAAAAATTTTTCAATCAATACGCAAAGAAAAAAAATTCACAGTAAATTCTTTGCAATATTCATAAGTAGAATACAAGAGACAGAATTTTCAAAAATTTCTAACATAATTAACGTTTATTCATCAATTTGTCAATTAGTAAATTAATTGTAAAAAAATGTTAAAATATCGTATACGCGGAAAAGTAGAAAAAAAAAAGTACTTGTATAGATTTTTCGCGAGGCGATGAGTGCATAGATAAATAAGGAGAGAAAAGTGCACGGGAATAAGGGGGTGAGCAGTTCGGCGCATCTGAGGGGCGGGGGGAGAGGGATTGCTGGCTTTCTGGCCCATTTGCCACGCTGTTTCGTTCGCACCCCAACCTCCCCCCGCGGACGAGAGCATGTTATTTCTCTCGACCTGTTTCGACTCGCCCCCTCCCCAGCGATCCTCCATAGCCCCTCTCTTTCCCTCACCGAATTTTCTCCGTTTTTCCCCCAGTATTCCTATTCCCTCCCATCCTCTTTCGTGTCGTCAAATTCCAAAATCGTGCGCCAGTGACAAGCTCTCAAATATCGCAATGTATGCATGTGTGGCGCAGTCCTGTTCATATCAATGCGAAACGCGAGAACGCACCCCCTGCCATGTGCTGATCCGAGCGAGGAAGAAAACAGAGAGAGAGAGAGGGATGGAGAAAGTAAAAGAGAGACAGATAGAGATATACACGAAGAGAAAGGCCAGCTCGTGCCTCGCGCACGACCCTCCAATTTACACGCTACAATTGTTTCATCCTACATCGCTCTCGGGCCTCTCTCTCTCTCTCTCTCCGGATTTTCCAGCTCTATGTACCTCGACACGCCACTCACTTTTGTACACGCGTGTCTCTCCGCACAAATATATATGCGCCTGTCCCTTTTTATCCAGTAGCAAATGTACATACACAGATATACATTTTTTTATCTGTAAATTACTTCTTTCATTCGTTATATTTTTGCGAACATGAAATTTAACGTACGAATTATCTAATAAATTTTGTCATTTTTTTGTTTCTCTTAGTTTTTTGAATAGTTTTTTTTTTGAATTGGGATCTGTCGAATGGCGATACGACATCTGGTGGCAAAAAAAAAACGAAATGTGCTTAGAGCAAATTCTCTTATAGTAATTATACGTATTATATGATATTTATAATAAAGAGTTATTCAATTATTAGTTAAAATGGTATGAGTGATGTTTACTTGACAGAAAAAGTAAATAAACATGGAGCGCAATGTGAAAGATTGAAAGAATACATCAAACAAGGAGATGGAAACGTCACTTTCGCTGACTCCACTAATTTTACCATATTTTCATTATGTGTAGCCTCAAAATTGTGTTTTCCTTCAACAAAATAGCATTCTCAGCAGTCTCAGGCCATGAATTATTATATAATACATATAATAAATTGATTATAATCTAAAGGTAAATAAAAAGAATTCTCTAATGGTCAGGTCCTTCAATAAAAAAGTTGCACAATATTTTCCTAGTACAATTCCTTGTCTGACCAACTGGATCTTTATTACAAAATTGATAAAAAGAAATAGTGAGAAGCTTCGAATGTTCCAATTTGCCTCAGAGAAATTCGACAAAATAATCCTTATTTATAAAGTAGAACTGTCACGTTTAGAATGAAATAGACCTTCCGAGATTCTGATTGGCTCTCAAAAATTTATTTTTGTTTTGATGGTGATTGCAACTAAATTCATAAATGTAAATTGACAGTTTACACAAAAAGAACTGACAGATTCTTATTATCCAATGATATATTATTAAAAATTTTTTTTATTAATAATCGTTTTTTAGATTGTATGAAAAATAAATGAATGTCTACCTATGGTGTCCATATTTTATCTTGCTAACTTTCGAATCACCTTACATTCCATTATCAGGAATTGGATTGGACACCATTGTATCTGATTCATTAAGAGAATAAGTTAAAAATACTCCACTTTTAATACCACTAAAGATCGGGGGTGTAACGTGAACAGCAGTAACTTCATCGTTAGGCCAAGTTAGACAGAATTCCACTTTCTACAAAAAAAATAAACAATAACTTACTATGAAACAATATCACGCTGTAACGTGTTTTGTAAAAGAAACATGTACATTAGGGTGGTCCAAAACATTACAAGAGACCTTTTTTGTAGAGTGTAAAATTTTCTACAATTTACGCAAAATGTACGCAAAATTTGAAGTGACTATTAATTAAAAACCATTTTTTTAAAATGGTTTAACATAAAAACAATGATATTCAACAATTTATATCTTGATTTCTAAATGGTAAATCTTCATAAAATTTTACACACTTTTTGTACGACATTAAAGATTATCTGGGAATAAAATTTTCACTAATACCTATTTCAAAAACAGTTGGAGTAAGTACCTTAATAGCCAAACTTACCTCACAAAGAATCATTGTTTCCTCTGATCCACAGTATACTTCGGGTTTCTGTAGACAAGGCGACGAAAGGTCGTAACGATTGCATATTCCTGTCGTCTGAAATATTAACAATATATTATTTTTAAACGATGTAAAAATGACGAATGTAATTGTCAATGAAAGCAATTTAACACCATATACGCAGATTTAAATAATATGTTCAAAAAATTAGATTATCCACTGATGCAAATCTTACATTTTTTAATTAATTAAAATGAAGAGTTAATTAAAAAATAGAAGAAAAGTCATTAGGTTACTTACATCACATTGTTGCTTCAGAGTTTCAGATCTGCAGTAATAGGCAGGTTCTTTCGAGCACGGATCAAACTTGGGTCTATCAGAACGAACCTACATTGGTTACAAAAAGTAAATATATATTTCCAAGTACAATAATTAAAAAATAACATAATTACCTTTGGCGAAGACATGACGTAGTTAACAAGGATTGAAAAAATTATGAAAAGAAGTTTTGATATTCCTATAAAAAAACGAACCGGTTCAATAGTGTACACATCAATATTTTTTAATGAAATTATTTAAAGAAATATATTAATGTACCCATTTTTCGAAAAATTAATGGTATGTATCAAATGGCGTTTGATAATGAACTTTTTCGAAACGTATTTCTAAAAAATATCTTTCAACGATCGAAAATGAAGTTCAATATATAAAATTTTATTTGAACGAATTAGTTGGCTTTCGAAACTTTATCTGAGCGTCTCATAAGCTGCTCGATCTATTTATTGTCAAGATGTGGAGTACTTATCTGGAGAAATAAAAAAAAATCGACACCTGTGTCATCTCAGTCAACTAAATTGGAGATATTTCTTTTGTATCTCCTCTAAGACGACTGATTACTGAGGTGCTTTGGTGCACGTAACGAAATGATAAAAATTTGTTCAAATTTGGAGAGAATATTCTTTCATATGAAATACAGAAAGGGGCATTAATATCTCGGGACACATGATAGTTTTTAGGGTATTGTTCAGCCAAATTATTCGATTTTTAAATTTCAAAGAAGTGCATTTGAATAAATTTAATTAGCTTTCGAATGAAATTAGATTCATTCCGATCGGATAATAATTGCTCCTGTGGCAAAGATTGTTGCATATCAATGCAAATCAGGACAAAGTGACGTTACAAAATTGGGAATGTATAATAATGGGATGAATTGTTTAATCATTATCTATCAAAAGAGTATTATAAATACCCTTTTGATAGGTATAATGATTAAAAAATTCGTCCCATTATCATACGTCTCCAATTTGATAACGTTATACTTATCCTAATTTGCATTGATATGCAAAAATCTTTGCCTAAAAATCACAAAAAAAATTTCTTACATTGAAATATTTTTTTGAAATTTGGCGTGACACTCTTGGAATTAAAAAAAAAATAAAAAAACCAAATTAAAAAAAAAAATTTATTCGTTTTTTGAAATTCCAAGAACGTCATGTACTACTACAGTGTACATTGCATAACATATTCAAATTTCATTTAATTTGCTTGAAAAATACGAGCATGGGATTTGTCTGAAAAATCACTCAAAATTGTGTGTTTCGCATCACTTTAAGGTCCGTGGAAGATGCACGCGAATTTTCCCGTTCTTTTCTCTTCATACCGACAGCGCACCTGCTTTTTTTCACTACCCTCCCCCCTCTGCGCCCCTTTATCCTTTCGAACAAGGGCGCGCGCGATGCGGCGTTCGCTGCGGTGTGACCGTACATCCGCAAAAATATATACACACATAGATAGGTATATATGTATATATATATATATATATATAGCCTGAGAAAAGCTTTTTCGTGTGTATGGCAAGAGTTTGCTCGTAGTCGAGAGTCCGACGGTCTCGCCTTCCCCGGATAAGGGTTAACGAGGGCGACGCGACTGTTTCGATACTATATAACTCTACACCTCTCTCCCTTTTTCTTAATCTTTCTCTTATTTTCGTCCTTTTCTTTTCTATATTTTTCGCTTTTTGGCTATCCCTTTCCCTTCTCTTTTCTTTCGCCCTTTGTTTCGCGTATCTCTCTCTCTCTCTCTTTTCTGCTTCCAAATTTGTATCTCTCTCTCTCTCTCTCTCTCTCTCGATATTTCCTTCTTTTCCTCAAGTTCTGTTTCTCTATTTTACCATCTCTCTCTCTCTCTCTCTTCTATCTCGTCTCAACTTTTCTGTTTCTTTTTTCTCCTCTTTTTTCTCTTGCTCCATTTTCGTCTCTTTCCCGGCCCAGACGCGAGGAACGACTCGTGGATGGAACGAGCTTGCGGAGTGGGCGATATATCTGAGCGTACAGGAAGCAGCTAGGAGGGGAAGAGGGGGAGGAGGAGGAGAAGGAGGAGGAGGAAGAGGAGGCGATTCCCGCTCGCTCCCTGGCGACGTCGTTACGAGAGCGCCGGGCGCGTTTAGAGCGTCGAGGCCAGTCGCGGATCACTTCTCGTGCTCGCTGCTCTCTCAGCGGAGGCAGACGTGCCCCGGCTCCGCTCGGGCACGAGCGAGACAGGGTGAGAAATACGCCGTGGCTCGGCGGTACGCGGGAGTGAGCCGGAAAAAGGGAGGAAGAGCCGCCAGGGAAAAAAGAAGCGAGAAAACTCGAAAGGAGTCCTCCGGGGCGGAGAGAGCGAGGCTCTTGGGAACGAGACGCGCTCTGATCGAAAGTGCCGAGAAAAAGAGAAAGAGAGCCGGCAGAGCGAACGAAAAAGATAGAAGTTTGAGCTTGAGAGAGAGAAAGAGAGAGAGAGACGGAGCGAAAACAGAGAGAGAGAGAGAAAAGGAGACAGCCGAGGCAAACTTCTCCCTCTCTCTCTCCCTCGTTCTCTTCTCACTGCGAGTCTCCATCTCTGTCTCGCTCAAACTCAAACCCGAGAGTCGGGTCGAGGAGAGAAAAAGAGAGAAGTTTTAGTTCGTGAGCCCGAGAGAGAGAGAGAGAGAGAGAGAGAAAGAGAGAGAAAGAGAGAGAGAGAGAGATTTAGATATAAGCGCGAGAGAGGTAGAGAGGAAAATGCAGGAGTATGAGTCGAGGCACGCCGCGTCTCGAGCTCGCCGTAGGAAAATAAAAGAGAGGTTGGCGAGAGCGAGAGAAAGAGAGAGAGAGAGAGAGAGCGAGTGCTCGAAGTACCCACGGCGGTGTACTGAATTTCCACTACCACTCACGCCCGACACTCTCGCTCCGTGGTAACTTCGATTCTATATAGCGATACGAGAAACGAGCGAGCGAGCGAGAAAGAGAGGGAGAGAGTTCTCGTTTCATCCCTCGGGCGGGAGTAAAATGGCGTGGCTCATGCAGACTCGGCACACGGTATTTGTATATGTATGCATGGAGAAAGGGCGAGAGCATGCGAGCTTTCGAGCCACGAGAGAGAAATATATGGAGAACGAGAGAGGGAAAGAGCAAAGGAGAAAAACAACAGCCTCCGAGAAGAATACGGGAGGAAGAGAGACGGACGAAGACCCAGAGGGAGGTTCGTGTCACGGGAGAACGACGGAGTCGGTGAGAGCTTTCGAGTTACGGGAGCGAGAGTGACACGAACGAGCGGGAAAGAGAGAAAGAGAGAGAGAGAGCTTTCGAGTAACGAGAGCGAGCGAGACAAACGAGCGGGAGAGAGATAGAGAGAGAGAGCTTTCGAGTAACAAGAGCGAGAGAGACAAACGAGCGGGAGAGAGAGAGAGAGCTTTCGAGTAACGACAGCGAAAGAGAGAGAAAGAGAACGCGAGCATTCGAGTAACGACAGCGAAAGAGAGAGAAAGAGAGTGCGAGCTTTCGAGTAACGAGAGCGAAAGAGAGAGAAAGTGAGCTTTCGAGTAACGAGAGCGAAAAAGAGAGGGAGCTTTTGTGTAACGAGAGCGAGAAAGCGAGGGAGAGCTTCCGAGTAACGAGAGCGACAAAGAGAGAGAGAGCGAAAGTGAGAAAGAGCTTTCGTGTAACGAGAGAGAGAGAGAGAGAGAGAGAACGAGCCTCCGAGTAACGAGAGCGAAAGAGAGAGCTTTCGTGTGACGAGAGCGAGCGAGAAGAACGAGCGGGGGAGCTTTCGCGAGTAACGAGAGCGAGAAAGAGAAGAGGACGTGCGAGAACGGTCCTTGGAGCTTGCGAGCGAAGAGAGAAGGAGATATACAGCTCGGAAGCTCTGGCGAGCCCGCGAGCGAGACGGATGAGCTTGCAAGCGAAAAGCGTGAGACGGAGCTTCCAAGCCACGTTAGCAGTATGGGGAGGGGAAAGAGGAGAGAAAGAGAGACGAGAGAGAGAGAGAGAGAGGGAGAGAAATGGATGCGTGTGGCGTTCGGGAATGCCACCGGTGCTTCATTCCGTGCGGGTGGCGCCGTGCGCGTTTCTCCTCTCGGCGAGTGAGCGCGTCGCGGGCCTCGGTGCGGCATACCGCTGCTACTGGCGGGCTCTATCCGTGCACGCGGATGAAAACGAGGCGGACGGGGAGCGCGACAGCGCGACGGGGCTCGGGGCAACGATAGCAGAAGCGGGCTCAACGAGACCGAGCGTACGCGCGCGGGTTAAAGAGAGAGAAAGAGAGAGAGAGAGAGAGGAGGGAGGAAGGAAGACAGAGGTGGTAGGTAATCACCCGGCGGCTCGCGTTATAGCGTCGTTACGCCGCAGCGCCGCTATCGCCCGCCTCGACCATTCCGCTCTTCCCTCTCGCTCCCTATACCTCGCCTTCCACCATCTCTACCCATTTCCACACGCTATACGAGAGAGAGAGAGAGAGCTCTACGACCACCTAGCTATATATCCGAGAACACCGAGCTCGCGTCTCCGCGCTCTCGCTTCGAAACCTCTCTCACCATCTCCGTCCAACCCTCGCTCGCTTCCATTCTATATCCATTCCCATACATATTCACCTCTCCCTCTCATATTTCTATATACTTATACATGAATTCATGTATATACGAGCGTGGCTCTCTTTCTCTCTCTCTTTTGCTCGAGCTTTTGGTTTCTCTCGATGCCTCATCCTCCCTCCCTCTCTCTCTCTCTCTCGTTCCCTTGTGTCTCTCTCTCTCTCTCCACTGGAGCTCAACCACGCCACTCTCGTTCACAGCCCCTCTCTTTCTTTCTTTCTCGTCATATACACGTGTGTGTATACAGATATATATTATTGTACGCTGTACATAGCTCGTGCCAAACTCGCGCTCGCGTCCATACAATCCCTTGTTTCTTTCTATATGTAGATACACACGCTCGTCGTACGGGCTCTTCCGATTAAAACGCAGTTTACATTTGTTCGTGTTCAAGTGCTTTACTTCTGCTCATCAAAATAGTTGCTTCGTTCAGATGCGTTTTTTTATGGGTATTGAATAAAAATTCATTTTTGTTTACTTATTAATTATTTTGGTTATATTGATGTGCTGGCAGTTTTTTTAAAATCGGCAGTCGAATTTTGAGATTTGGGGATACTATCCCTGACTATGGTTTTTCATAATAAATTGGGGAAATTTAGACTTTATATTTTTGTCATCAATGGTTCAATATTTGACTTATTAACTGTAATATTGAACAGTTTTATATAGCATACTTAAAACAATTTTGACATATTGTATTGTTTATACAATTAAAGATGACAATATTTAGTGAAACATTTTCAAATGTAAAACTTATTATGAACATCGTATATCAAACATTTGATATGAATTTGACAGTGATGTCACGGTTTTGTGGTAGTTATCAGGATAAAATGAATTTTCTATAAGAAAATAAGAATGCTAAAATTCTACTTTCAAGTTATTAGATCGGTCAAAATCCTGCTATACTTTCATTTTAGAGAAAATGTACTTTTAGAAGAAAATAAAACTTTGACGTTATTTAATTGCCGACAGAAATTTCTATTGTACATTTTAAAATTATACAAAATTTAAAAATTAAACAACGTATTGTCATACCTATATAGTATAAAAAAAAGAGATTTGTTGATAAATTTATATTTTATACCATAAGAGACACCTTTAGTAAAGTTATACAAATTTTTTGATAACAAAAGGTATAAATGTTTAATTAAATATTAATGAAATTTAATTAAATATTTCATAAAAATGAGATAAGCCGAATATGTAATATTTTATTTCCAATTAGTAATGGAGATTAAAAGAAAAAGAGATTAGAAGAATTAGTGGAAGAGAATAATTAAAATTTAAATAAATTTCGTAAAAAAATGTATATACAAAATAATAACTTAAACTAATAGTTATATAGTACTTTAAAGAGAAATTATATACGGATCAACTTTATTAAATCCTGTACACTAAGAACAAAGATATGGTTGAAGAAATTTGGTTGATACAACACTTACATTATCATATAATATAAAAATAAAATTAAATACTATACATATAAATAAATAATATAAATAAGTTGACGATAAGTCCCGACGCAAGGGAACTTGATATACAAAGTATAATAAAATATATAATCATAGTATAATAAGAGAGAGAGAGAGAGAGAGAGAGAGAAATATATGAGCTATTCCACACCATTTCGACCACTTTTAGACCTAACCCCTTTCAATTTTGCTGAAACTTTTTTATCATTTTCTATTCTATTGAAAACCTCTCTGAGAATTTTTTCAGATTTTTTCACCCAATCCAAAAAAGGTTATGAATTTTTGAAAAAAATGCTCTTTTTTTAAAATAGCCATAACTTTTTCAAAAATTGAGTTATCAGGACGTTTTAGTGCAAAAGTTTCGGGCCAACCTATTTTTCGTGGATATTACATAGAAATACGATGGTTCAAGATGCACAAACAAGAGATGACAATAGTCTACACTTTTATTTGAAAATAACATATTATAAAGAATAAACTTCTTGAAATTTAGTACAGCTTTTTATAATACTTCAAAAAAACTACAATTATTTTTTTTTTAAAAATCCTAAATAAATTTTTTTTTTCATATATACGTATGAAATACGGATCACCTTGGATGACTTTGAATTAAAAATATGTTGTCCTCGATTCAATTAGTAGCAACTTTTTCTAATGAATTTAAGCTGTAAAACCACATGGTATTGATAAAAACTATGTTAAAAATGTTTAATGTAACTCTCATAGATGTACTACCTTAAAACGATGAAGAGTTTCAGGCATTGAATATTTTATCGAATAAATGAAAAAAAAAAAGAAAAAAAAACAGATTGACCCGAAACTTTTGCACGTCACTGTCTATATAGTCTAAAAAAGTTCAAATCCGGATGGAAAAGCTCGTACAATCGGGAGCGGTATCTCGCGCGATTCTCTCGTTCTCCGGGAGCTTCTGCGAGTAGCGAGCCGGCCTCGTGCACGTTCAGAGTGTATACCGCTTTATGCGCGAAAGCACAGCGGAGGCATTGCACAGAGCGAGCGCACAAAATCCGGCATGAGGCCTCGGAAAACGGCGTGGGCGCGCGTTTCACACACGTACAGGCATTACGCCGCGAATGTGCGCCCTTCCGAAGACGTACATCCACACTACGCGGAATACGGTTATTCCCCATGGCCGCTTACACAGCCCACGTAGCGTATTCTTTTTTTTTTTCTTTTATTTATTTTTTTTTCTTTCTTTCTTTTGAATTTTATACTTTTTCTTTTGTTTCCTTCTGCTCGCTATTTTTTCAAGTCTATAAAACGCTGAGAAGCTTTTCTCCTCTTTCAACTTTCAAGAGACTTCTCACGATCCGCTTCGATTTCCGCCCACGTGTCATCCTCTCGAGTTGTTAAGGCACATATAGTTGTCGCGTGATATGCACATCGGTTGATTTTGTTAAAATTTGCATGAATCTTCGTTGAAGTCATGCGCACGCTCGTATTTAATTTTAGGGGGTTTCACCGTGCCGGAGTCGAGTATATTTACTGGTAAAAATTATATTTTTTTCTAGTGTACTCTCTCATAAGGGCGTGTGTTTAAAAAATAAATACATAGTATCTCGAGGTTCAGTGAAGCTTCCTTAAATTTAGCACACATTTTTATACATTTTTTAATATAAATTTTTATACATTATAACATTTTTCGCAATTTCTTTAATTATGTGGCAATTAAACCTGATCTTGAATGACCTTAAATTTAGTGTACTTTGGTCTTAGTCAATTTACAAAAACTTTTCTCAATGAACTTAAACTTGCAAATTACTTGTGCAACTGCAAAACCATGTTGAGACAGATTTTATTAAAAATTAGTACAGATCTTCTGTGTGTCAGATTTTACGAAGCTGTATCATCAAGAAATTGAGATAAGATAAACGTCCCGATAGTTGGACAATTTTCGCCATTATATATTTAATATTTAAATTCTTTTTTTCTCAAAAAAATCATATGGATTATTTTTCCTGTACGAGGAAGTGTATTTTTCATAACGTTAATTTATTGGGAAAAACTTGCTCAACTTTTCTGTACCCAACTATTGGGACATTCTACATATTTAAACGTTTAAGTGTTTATTTACTAGAAATATTGTTCAAAATTAACACATAAAATGAATTTTGGATCACTAAAATATCAGATGATAGTTTAGATATGAATTTGAAATAGAATTTGTTTGGATATTAAAAAAAAAGATAATGTGAGAAAACCCTTAGCTGTCCGACTATTAGGACGTTTATCTTAATATACATTGAAAATTATCACTTTTTCGAATCTTCCACACGAACCCATGTTAAAAGTAGCAATAAAAAAAATAAATATCTATGTAACTTCAACATAATACTAACAAAGATCTGTGTAATGTTTGAATAAATTCTGTCTCAAGCAATTTCAAGTAATGATTTTACAGTTAGTTAACACACAAGAACAAACTTTTGAATAGAATTTCTCGGTTGTATCACCTCAAGGTAGTTCGTCTATAACAGTCAAATGCAAAAGTTTCTTCTGTTTTTAAGACTTCTTTTGACGTTCAAAGTGATTTGTAATTTTAAGCTTGTTAAGAAATTGTTGCACATTTATTAAACAACAGCATACTCTGAATTAAAGGTTATCCAAGGTCGCGAATATTAAATATATTTAATATATAATTAACTAATTTTTTACCATACATTTTCTTAAAAAACTAAACAAAGTTTCTTCTATATTATATAAAACTCTCTGCAAAATTTCCGGAGACTTCACTGTTTGAAATTTGAGATATTTATTGTTGATGATTGTGATTTTAACACGGGATCTTATGGAGAATGTACAGAAAAATGTGATATTTGTCATTAAATTTCTCAACTTACGTACGATGAAATCTTCTAAAATTTATTATACACGTGCATATAACGTTAAACAAAGTTTATGCAAATTTGTAACAAAATCTATCAGCGCTCATTTTACAAACCAACTACCTTAAACGTAAAAAAACTGAGAAAAAAACTTTTTGATTTGACCGTCACAAAAAGTTTTTCTTCTCGATTTGTCCAACGTACAAAGTGGTTTGCGAGTAAAAGTTCATTAAGAAAAGTAGTTGCAAATTTGCTAGAGAACACTATACACGAAATACAATGTTTTCCAAGGTGAAGTGTCAAATTTTTTAAATATACTAAACAAACATACTTTGGTGTTGATTAAAAATGTATGAAAAATGTTAGAAACTCTTAAGGGAAGGTACTAAAATTGATGATTTTTGCCAATAAATATCTCAACTTTGGTACGATGAAGCATCCTAAGATTTAACACACACGTGCTTATAAATTCAACGAACGGTTAAGAACATTTTAAACAAAATCTGACGTAAATTATTTCACAGCACAGTCATCTTAATTATTTTTAATAATTATTTATTTAAAAAATTTTGCGTTTGGTATGGTAATTAAAAATAGTAAGGGCAATGTAACTTTTTGCATTTTCGAATATTTTTTCGTTGCTTTATGCCAGAGTTCATCAAAATTCAGAAATTTATCGTCCGGTTGGCCATCCGTTCTTCCACGGTGTCTCGGAAGTTTGAGAAATTTGGCCGAGCCCGTGGAGTCTCGACTGGACCCGCGGTTAACGAGATCGATTTATATTTGTGTGCACACGCTTCCACGACAGCCCCAGATGCCGCTCGCCTCCAACTTGTTTGCCGAAAAATTTCTCCCACCCCTGATAAAGCTACCCTTGAGGTTTCCCTCAAGGGCTACCCTTCACGAAATTTTCGCCAGGGGTGCGAGAGTGAAGAATCATTTTCCATCATTTCTATTTTCTGTTTTTATTTTTTACGTATATATACATATATTTATAATGTAATTTCACACGCAAGTATGAGTGCAATTTAGAAAAAATTTACCATGTCAGAGATGTTTTTTTCCGTACAAAGCCCATATTAAAGTTTTTATTTTTGAAAGTCAATGAGTCAATTTCTAAATGGTGAAATCTTCTTAAATTTTGTTAGTGCGTTTTAATATTATGTATTTTGATGAAACGTCTATATGAATTTCACAAAATTTATCTTTAAAAAATACAATTTAATTATTTTTGCTTTAGTTTATGTGAAAAGAAACATTTGAGAGTGATGGTTGCGAAAAAACTTCCTGAAATGACAAATACGTAAAAGTTGAAATATAATTTGAAGCCAATCTATATCGTATCATTTTCAAGTACATATTTGTCAAAGATTTGGCTTATAAGTACGCGAAAAAAATTGCTGTTATTAATTACTTAAAAAAAAATTATCAATAACTGTATGGTATTCGTGTCAGGTTATCAGATTTTAAATAACATGCCTACCAGAACATATGAACAAATTATTTGATGTCATTGTTTATTAGTTTTATATATTAATTAACAATTAATATATAATCACGTTATCAAGCAGAACAAAAAATAGTATTATTATATTATCTTAGAACCAAATAAACGTTCATCTTAAAGTACCTTTTAGCCAGGATTTAAATAAAATATATCTAGTTCTATAAAATACCATTAAGATAACCTTCACTTTTACATACAGAACGATAAACCATACTTTTCTCTCATTGTGCATGTGAATCCGTACTTATTTATTTGCAAGTCATCGTATATGTTTCAATCTTGGCTCGCAAACAATAAACAATGGTGCAGCTTTTTCCAAAAGCAAGAATCGCGAAGCCAAAGGGGAACGCAATGTTTTTTCCTTTAGTTAAAAAAGCTGCGAGTATCGAGGGAGCGAAGAAAGAAGATAATAAAGCAGTGGTGAAAAAGTGGCGGAAGAAAAGAAGCGGCGGGCACGTGTGTACGAAGGTAGCTGCGAGCGAGAGGCTCGTAACGAAGGCCACGTCCTCGGCCCAGTGTTTCTCTTCCTCTTGGCTATACATATACGTAAACAAAGTATAGACATGGCCACGGGCGTGCTTCCCGTCAGTAAATATACACGGGCGCAAATATATGGGCGTGTGCACGTGGGAGGTTCCATCGTGACAGCGTCGTCGGGCGAGACCGCGCCGCAACCCCTTTCGCTCGGCCGTTGTGCCACAGCCGTTTCTACTGTCTGCTGTCACGCTTTCTCTCCTCCCTTGCGCTTCGTACGCATATTTCTTACTCTCTCGCGCTATCTATTTCTCTCGCCCACACACTCTTCATCCACGATACATATTTCTATACATATTTCTTTGTCTCACTCTCTCCAACACACTCTCGTATTTTATATACATTTCTAACCCTCTCTCGTGCTTTATCTCGCTCTCTCACGCACATTTTTGTACTTTATATATATATTTCTAGATCTCTCGTGATTTGTCTCCCTTACCCACATACATTTTTGTACTTTATATATATTTCTAACCCTATCGCACTTTTTCTCGCTCTCTCACGTACACTTTTGCACTTTGTATATGTTTCTAGCTCTCTCTATCATATATATATTTTTAGCTCTCTCGTGATTTGTCTCGCTCACTCACATATATTTTTGCACTTTATATATATTTCTAACCCTATCGCACTTTTTCTCGCTCACACACATACATTTTTGCACTTTATGTATACTTCTAACTCTCTCGTGATTTGTCTCGATCACTCATATACATTTTTGCACTTTATATATATTTCTAACTCTTTCGTACTGTATCTCGCTCTCTCACATACATTTTTGCACTTTATATATATTTCTAACCCTCTCGCAGTTTGTCTCGCTCTCTCACGCACATATTCGCACTTTTTATATATATTTCTAACTCTCTCGTAATTTGTCTCGCTCTGTCACACACATTTTTGCTCTTTATATATACTTCTGACTCTGTTTCATTTTTTTGCTCTCTCACGCACATATATTCCCACTTTATATATATTTCTAACTCTCTCGTGCTTTATCTCGCTCTCTCACACACATATTCGCACTTTATATATATTTCTAACCCTCTCGCACTTTATCTTTCTCTCTCACACACATATTCGCAATATATATATTTCTAACCCTCTCGCACTTCATCTTGCTCTCTCAAACACATTTCCTCACTTTATATATATTTCTAACTATCACACGCTTTATCTCGCTCTCCCACACACATTACTGTACTCTATGTACATATTTCCAATTCTCTCTCTCGGTTAATCTCACTCTCTCGAACACAATATCGTACTCTGTACATATTTCTAACTCTCTCTCGGTTAATCTCACTCTCTCGTACACATTATCGTAGTCTGTAAATATTTCTAACCCTCTCACTCTCTTGCACACAAACACAGCCTCGTACTGTGTATACATACATGTGTCTTATACTCTCTTGATGGACCATGTTTCTCTCGCTCTCTTATCTCTCTGTCGCTGTTACATCTTTTCTCTCTCACTTCCTGACGTTTCTGCCTCGTTTCTCCCTCACATATCGTCGCGTTCTCTCTCGTACGAATCGCATATATTTGTTGCTCTCTCTCTCTCTCTCTCTCTCTGTATCTATCTATCTATCTATCTTTCTCTCTCTTTAGTGACTGTCTCACTCGGTCTCTCCTTTGGTTCTTTTCCCCACGAGATCTCGTATCCTCGTCCTCGTTGCTCTCTGTTATTTCTCTTTCTCTCTCTCTCTCTCTCTCTCTCTCTCTCTCTGTCTTTCTCCGCAGGGACACCTCGTATAATTCTCTCGAGGGCAATGCCGACAGACGGCACTCCCGGCGACAGCGCGCGACATCCTGACCGTACGGAATCGCGAAACGTCGCTATACCGAGCTTTTCCTATCTGTGCGCGAGCTCCTATCTACGTGGCACAGATAAATACCAGCGTACACTCCCACGCACGCTTCCAGACTTCCAGACGCAAAAGTGCTTCAATTCGAGCCTGACACGTGCGCGACAGCCGAATGATCGACGATCTCGGTTTTACGCCTCGTTTTGACGATAATCGGAGCGACGAAAATTGCGAGACGCTACGCGTTATTTATTTTAGATTGTATTGACTGATTAGTACTGAGACGATGTCTCTTGACACAGATAAATAAATAGCATGCGGTCTCGGAAAATTATTCAGATAAGAGTACAAACTCAAATATTATTTCAGCTTTATGTACAAATCGAAATTTGAAAGTTGGCATTGTACTTTGTAACAATAGATGAAACCTTGATCTTCGTTGAGTTCTATTGAACTCCATTCTTGCACTGAGAGAAAAGTAAGACAAATTTTACTATACAAAAGTGACAATTATATCAATTATTATAGAAATAAATATACTTTATTGACATTTTGTCCTGATTACGTTCCATTTTACTTCAAAAATATATTTAATTCTATAATAATTAGCATAATTGTCACTTTATGTTAAAACATACTATTGTGTTTTCTCTCAGTGTGGAATTTCAAAAAACGAAAAAATAATTTTTTTACTTTGGTCTTTTTTTATTTTTTATTTTTTTAATTCCAAGAACATCAAGCCCTAGTACAGCGTATACTTCATAACATATTCAAATTTCAGTTCATTTGCTTGAAAAATACGAGCGTGGGTTTTGTTCGAAAAATCACTCGAAATTGGGTGTTTCACATTACCTTACATAAATATACAAATTTTAAAAATATTGCCAGTATACTTGCTACTCAACATCAATATCATCCATTATGAAAAAAATTAGTATACAAAAAATTAAAAAACAGGATAGATAGTAAATTACCCTATATAAGGGTTAATCTCTACATTCAGAGAGAGGAAAAAAAAGTATAACTTGAAATAATAATACACACTTTTAAACAAAAAACCACATCTTGAAATTTTTGAGACATAATTTTTCAATGTATACTTACAATCAGTGATATACATATACTTTCATTTATTATACACTGAAAACGAAATTTGGTTAATTCAACAAAATATTTGTTTCAATACGTTCAACGATATTATTTTGCAAATTGAACTAAATTCTTGGTTGATTTAACTATAAACAAGTATTGTTTCGACGAAATATTTTCAACTAAATTTTTTTCAACTAAATCTGTTCTCAGTGTACTAACTGATAATAATTTGTCAGCATCCTCGTTTAATTTTTGTAACTTTTTTCTTGTCTTTTTTATATTTCGTCTCATCCATCTGCACGAATGTTTCGTCAGAGAGTTCGGTGGTGATTGAAAGAAAATTCCGGGATATCGCAGCACGCGAGTTCGGAGCGGGGAAAAAAAAAGAGAAAAAAAAGTGGAAGGGCGAGCCGAGTCGTGGTGCTCGCATCGAGATTGCGGGACGCGCGTGAGCTCTCTCTTATTCGAGTGGGCACCAGTCGGGAGCTTTCTCGCGGGCTTGGAAAAACGCGACGCTCGAAAATCCTCGACGGTACAGTTCGATGAGAAGTAAGAAAAATATAAGAGAGAAAAAGAAGAAAAGTGAAAAAAAAAAATTAGCTAGAGGAAGAGAGAAAAAATTTTAGAGAAAGAGTGAGAGAGAGAGAGATAGATAGAAAGCTTAAGGATATAGGTTCGATGGAAGATCGAAATTGGACTTTTAGGAACAGGTGTATATATACACGTATACATGGGAAAACGGAAGTACAGCATTGTTGGGAAGATCGCATTGTCGTGGATGCAAAGGAAAAAAAACAACAAATATAGATGAAACAATATAAATATACAATATATACAGACTGGAAAGCCATATATATACGTAGGTATATATGTATAGAAAATGTAAAGGAAGATTGTTGGGAGGGATCGTGTTGTCATTGCTTGATGAAGAAAAAGAGAAAAAAAATCATTCGATGGCGGAAGAACGGAGAAAAATCAACGAGTCGAAGACTGCCCTCGAGTTGAAGAAAAAAGAGACAAATACGGAGAAAGAGAGAGAGAAGAGGAAGAAATAAGCACGAGATCGAGGAAAGAGATGAAGCGATCGAGTGGTAGAAGGAGAGGTTGGAAAAAGTCAGATAAGGCCTCAGAGGGGAGCAAATAATCAATACGGTCGCCAAGTCGTTAATTCCAATCGCCAAGCATCACGCCCCAATACATATACTAACATATATATTGAGTAAGAGAGAGAAAGAGAGAGATGCAAGAGCTTGGGAATTGTGGCGAGTATCGTCCTGCTCGCGAATATTTATCTCTCCTACTCGAGACTCGACATTTCGACAAAAACTCCAGCCCTGCTCCCCAATTGAGAAGTTCATCATTTCCGAATTATTTTAGCTGGGAAAAATCAGTAATTCTGTAAATTCGTCGAAGCTTTTAAAAAAAATTTAATATCTTATATGTTATAAATGTCCTCCTTGAAATTCAAAATTTTTATTTCAATGATTTTTTTTTGTTTAAAAGATCATTTATGGTGATTTGAAACACCCAATATCGAGTGATTTTTTGGACAAATTCCACGCTCGTATTTTTCAAGCAAATTAAATGAAATTTGAGTATGTAATGCATTCAATGTACACTATACTAGTGCATGACGTTCTTGAAATTAAAAAAAAAACACAAAAAAATTTTAATTTGGTTTTTTTATTTTTTGGAAATTTCAAGAGTGTCACGCCCTTTTACAGTACATCATACCTTAAGGTGATGTGAAACACCCAATTTTGAATGAATTTTTGGACAGACCCCATCTCGTATTTTTCAAGCAAATGAACTGAAATTTGAATATGTTTATGCAGTGCATGCTGTACTATGGCGTGACATTCTTGAAATTTCAAAAAATTAAAAAAAAATCGAAGTAAAAAATTTTTTTTTCGTTTTTCGAAATTTCAAAAACGTCATATACTAGTATAGTATACATTGCACAACATATTCAAATTTCACTTAATTTGCTGGAAAAATACGAGCGTGGGATTTGTCCAAAAATTCACTCAAAATTAGGTGTTTCACATGATCATAATAACATTTTTTCTATTTTTCTATGGCTTATTTCATTTTATGGAAAAAAAGTGTAAGTTTCATAAAACTATTTGCATTTTTAAAAAGAGTTTTTCCGAAATTGTAATTTTTAATTATATTTGTATGAATGTTTTAATGTAAAACTTGTTTTAAAAATATTGAAAAATGAAAAATAAAAATTTCAACGTAAAGGCATATAAGATTTTAATAATTTTTGCTTATTCTATCGGTATAATGATCCCTGAAATTAACTTACCAAGAAACTAGAGTAATATTCTATATCGTAAAAAAGTGACAAAAAATCATTTTCATATTTTCGTTAATACCTCCTTAAGATAAAATTTAAAAAATATATTACCGGGAATGAAAAAAAAAATCTATAGTGTACATAAATGACGTATACGCATGACCCATTTTGTAGATCACGTTTTTCAGATGCGCTTCGCGGGCGTTTAGTCACATGCACTAATAAGTACTTTTTCGAATTTTCTTCTCATTCAAACAACTTATCTTTTTCCTCGCTTCTTTAGCCTCAAAAACGCACCTATTCCAGACTCTAACCAAGGAGGAACGCTCGCAATCGATTGTATCGAATATCGATATTTCTCTTATTATTTTACTTCTCTTATTTTTTTTTCTTTCTCTACTTCTTTTTTTCGCTGCATCTTTCATTCCTTTAGCTCTGACTTTTTTCTCTTTTGCTCTCGTCAACATCCTGATGCATTTGAAAAAAGTCCTCCGGAGGTAATATCTTACATACCTGTCCTAGTTTATATAATTCCTGGGCACATCCACCGCTGGGAATTCCACTTCATTCTCTCTGCGGCTTTCCGAACGCTCCAAGAGAGATGCTCGTATCCCCAATACATCCTTCAACGTCTCGTCAATCTATAGAAAAAAAGAAAAAAAACTTTATATTATTGATAAAAAGTACACGTACGATAATACAGGTTTAATCCAATTACTTATGAATTTTATTAAGATAGAAAATTCAAAATTCGTTCGTGATAGTGAAAACCGTTGATTAACGAAAATTTTGAAAAAGTTTTATGTGTAGCAGAAAAACAAAGCAATCCGATTAAAAAATAATCGAGAGGCTAGAATAATGTTTGGTTACTTAGAGTTAAAGTTCAATGAACATTAAAAAATGACTTTTTATATAGTGACTTTTTTAACTTGAAATAATTTTTTAAGAAATCTATTTACAAGGTGAACAATAAAGTTCTTTCTAAAGAAATTGAAATAAATGAATAAATGAATAAATGGACCTGATCTCATATCCAGAAAAAATATTGTTGATCGTTTGTGTATTCGCATACGTGTACATAAATAAATGACTATGTATTATAACAGAGTCGTGCTCATAGAAAAAAATGTAATAGTAAACATTTAAAAAAATAACGTAATTATGTTTATTTTATGATTATTTATAATATTTGCAAAAATTCGTAAACTTCTTACACTTTTTGAACGTTACTTCTGATAGCCCTGTTTTTCTATACGTACACAACGTTCGAACTAACTTAAAAGTCGACTCAAATTTAAAAAAAAAGTGACTGTAAAATATTTGAGATTGTTATTATCACTTTGATATGTCAAATTCTACGTTTACATTTACGAGTCAAGTACATTTACAGGCTATATATAGTTTCAAAAATAATAAACAATTATAATAAATAACTTACAATTTGTATCATGCAATAATTAATACACAAATAAGTAATGTAACGAATAATTAGTCAATTTTTTAAATTTCTTTTATGGTCATTTTGATATTCATAGCATATATGTATAGTTTTAAAAGATAAGTAATATAAAACGAAACACATGCTGAGTTATATTATATAATATTTTTTTAAGTGATGAATTTTGTAGACTTGGCACAACCACTCAGTCCCAAAAATCATTTTTTTTCTTCAATAACTACGAGCCCTGTATAAATGTACTTCTTCGATTTTTACCGAGTACGTAAATTATTTTTATAGTTATCGTTCACAATTTTAACGTTTTTTAAAAGAAGTGCTGAGTGTAATGTTAAAAAAAAATTTTTTCCAATCGTCACAATCGCAATAATCGTACAGCGACGATTTTTTATGTGTCATCAGTCATGCGGTCGAACGATCGGACACGCGGCGGTGAACAGTTTTTTCCATCGAGCACGAGCTTCCTTCCATTTTTATATTCGCGATTATGGAATATTACACCCACACGAATAACCGTGTCCGCGTGACATTCGCTTATATAGAAAAAAAATGGTTCGTGCAGTCAACGCATGAAGTGAATCGTGTAGTCGAAAAATAGACGACAAAATAAAAAAATATATATGTATGTAACCAAAAAAAGAGAATAGATAAAATGACGCTAAAACAAACTTGGACGATAAAAAATACAAAATAAAAAACAAATAAAAAAATCACAAAACAGAAAAAAATAATGTAAATGGTTAAAAAAAATGTAAGTAAATAATAAAATTGAAGCAAAATGAAGAAAAATAATGTGCCAAAATAAGATTAAAGGAATAAAAATAGAAAAAAAATGTATATAAAAAAAACAGAATAAGTAGCCAAAGAATAAGTGTGCCAAAATAAGATTAAAGGAATAAAAATATAAAAAAATGTATATAAAAAGGAACAGAATAAGTATAGTTGAAGCCTAAAACTGTCAAAAATAAATGAGGAAATTTAGTGAAGATTTAAGTAAGAAACCGTCATAAAAAAGAATATATAAGTAAGAAATAAAACTGAAGCAAAATGAAGAAAAATAATGTGCCAAAAAATAAGATTAAAGGGATAAAAATAGAAAAAAAAGGAAAGAGAGATAGAGATAGAGAGAGAGAGAGATAATAAAATGCAGGAGGGTGATCACGTTCCAGTCGAGGTTTCGTGCGTTATTGGCAATGGGCGAAGAGTCGGGGGTGAGTCTGGCTGCGGAAATGTGATCGAGGCACGCGAGCCGCTTCGCCGATTATCACCGGTGCACCGTATCGATACATGTATGTATATATATATATATGTATACGGGCGAGTACACATGTAGCCTGAAACCACCACGCGCCACGTGAAAAATAAATTCGTGCCTGAGCAAAAATCGTGGCGCACGGGGCGTTACCGTCACGCGCTTTTTCCACGATTTCCGATCACAGAGACTACGACTTTTCGTAATATCTCCTCTCCATTTTCGACATTTGTGTATCGAGGTGTAAAAAGAAAAATATCTGGTACTATTTGTGTGTGTTGAATATTAAAGATATTACAATTTTGTTATTGTTAAATAATAAAACAGTCCACGTAGATTAAGAAACATTTAATGAAGTTGAGTCCATATACTTTCCAACGCTTTCTTGTAGCTTTTCTTATTCTACAAAATTTTACTATGAATATAAAACTTATACACACTGAGAGAAAAGTATGGTGGATTTTATTTACTATGTAAAAGTGACAATTGTACTAATTATTATAAAACTAAATATACTTTATTTGCATTATGTCCTGATTGTGTTACACGTTTTACAACAAAAATATATTTAAATTTAAACTTATTAGCATAATTGTCAATTTATAGTAAAATATACTATCGTAATTTCTCTTAGTGCACATAAAAAAGTATGTAACAATGTTGATGTTAACGAACAAACTCATTGTTGAGGTCCAACACCTCATTGAGGTCTAAACCCATTTCAAAAAACAATATCTTTTTATTTATGTAAATTATTGAATTTACAGAATGCTGCAGGCAGGACTAACTTTTGGATACTTTGTGCAAATTATAATCAGGACGGAATAGCATAAAATAATAATAATAATAATAATAATAATAATAATAATAATAATAATGCCTACAAAGATCTTTATTTTTTTTGTATCAGGACAATAGTTTTATAATGTAAAATATCATGAAAATGGTTAAAGATAAAACTGTTAGAATATTGTCACATTATTATTATATATTTCACAAGTACATAAAAATTTCTTATTCATATTTTCCTTAAGAATCTATATGAACACTCTGTTGAAAATTATATATATATTTCTCAGCCAAAAATTTTTTATGTACTCATGAATTTTCCACTCGAGATTTTGGAGATAATATTTTTATATAACTTTTTTTAAATTTCATGTCATTTTTTATTTTGGACACAACATCCTTATATAAACAGGGACAAAATTTCAGATTGACGTATAGAAAATTACATAATTATTCTATACATCAAGTTACATAATCGTGTTCTTTACATTATATTACAAAATTATGTAATTAGAGATAATGAGATTCATGCGCTCAAGTCAAATATCACGATGAATTTATCAAGGCGATGCCTCATTGTATCACGTGTTACTTAAGTGCGAGAGAGATAATTGCAAAACGTGATTAACTCGAGTATGCAAATTATTAATATTTTAAAAAATTCAGTGATCAGCCCATTTTTGCCATTAATTTCCTAAGGATGAGTAAATATTATACTCATTGATAAATTATTGAAGATATTTAAGCGACTTACATTTTCAAAGTGAACTGAGATATCTGCGGTATAACCTTAAAGTCGTTTGGCTTTTTGAATAAGAACGATAAATATTCACCAATTTTTGCTGTAAATGATAGTTCAAAGACGCCTGATTATAATAATCACTTTTTGAGGGCCTTGCAGGGCAAAATTTTTAATTATTTCATTCAAAAATGTTGATTTTTAATACAGTACCTTATGGAAAAACTCACAATAATAATGTAAACTGTAAAAAAACTAATCGATGATTGAACTTAAGAAAAGTTTCTATCATAATGAAAATTTATCACAGATTCTGTTTATTTTAAGAAAATATTACCTTACGACGCTTTTGAAAAATAAAACATAAAAAATCTTTTTTTTTAACGTTTCAGAAGCGGATGGCAGACATTACGTTGCACTGTACGTAACAGCTGATGGAATTTTTAAAGCATTTTAGTACATTCACGTGATAAAAATATTTTCAATGAAAGTTTTTATTAATTTTCTTAATAATTTAGACTTAAATTTAATCAATAATGATCGACAAAGGAAAGAAAAAACTCAATTTTACTCACGAAAAAAAATCGAATTTTCACTCTGGTCGTAAAAAGGAAGAATTCAGTCATTTTGCGACGAATTTTAACCATATTGAGAGAATTTCATTTCATTCTTTCTTTTTTCACACCTCTCATATTCGAGGGATCTTTTTGAATGAAGACACGTTACGGAAGAAAAAAAATGGGGGAGAAAGGAAAAAGGGAGATGCGGGCGGAAGGGTGGGGGAAAACGTGCTCGAAATGAGAAACAGAGGCGTGAGACAAGACGTCGGCAATCGAAGCGGCGTATAAAGCAACGAGACGGGAATTTCTATATCTGTACTGGCGGTGAGACTCGGGATGAGAAAGTGCCGTAGCCGAGAGAGACTCTGAAACGCGAATGGGCGGAGAAAGAAAATGAAGAAGGGAAAAGCCACTGCAGGAATAGTGACGGGAATGAGAACGCGAAGATTGACGGTGCGCGATGATAATAATCGAATCTCGCCGCTCTGGGTTCCCACTCGAAAGTCGCGAGACACACCGATAAAAAATCGCGAAAAGAGACGACCGGAGGAAACATTATTCGCAAATTTTGCCGATCTTTCGCACGCCATTGCCGAATTTATTAAGGATGTTGTGTTTAAAAATGAAAATGATGGAAAATTTTACATAATATTAAGTAACATATTTCTAAAAGATTGTGTAAAAATTTCACGACGATTAGGGAACTCCTCATTAAGTTATTAATTGTTAAAAATTGCTACTTTTTGTACCTTTCCGCGAATTACGACAAACGAAAAAATTTTTCGTCTGACCAGTACGTGCAGCATCTCCTTGAAGGAAATATAAGATCGCCGCAACAATACAAGTTCTCCTGATACCATATATTCGTGAAAACAATACGATTATTTACATATTTTATTTCTTCTTGAAAAAATAAAAAATAATTATTAATTGTATTTTTTAATAATAACAAAATTTTACTTTAAAAAAAATGTTAAAAACGTACAAATCGATGGAAGCAGGTTTGAAAATAATAATTTTCAAGCGCCATTGTGGCTTTCGACAATTGATGCAGGAATATTTGAAAAATCGTGGAGTAAGGAGAAAAAAAAGGGATATCGGGAAACGAGTTCGAAATCGATACGAGTGGATCCCGAGGTCGAACGTAATTAATACAGAGTTCGCGCATGGCAAACACCATTGTGACAATTAATTAGCGCGGGAGCGAGCCCCGCAGGTATGCGGATTATGCAAGTTGCTCTTGTACAGAACTCTCGATTGGAATACACGTGCAACCCCTCGTCGAAGCGAGAGAGCCAGCCTCGAAAGGCACCGGCGAGAACAACGAGTCGCGACAAATCGCTCGACATGCGCCTCTTTTTTTCTCAGCTCCAATCATTCAGCCAGCTCGCTGCGACATAACCGTTCACCTGCTAATAATTGGCGAGAATTCGTACATTATTTTCCTACGTTCCCGAAGGCAACCCCGGCTTTGGAGACTTTATACAGCTTCGTGTGTGAAAAAAAAGCTCGAAAAAAATTTCAGCACCGAGAAAAAATCTAATATTTTTTTTTTTTCATTTTTTTGTAGATAGTTCTGAAAATTTGCTCCGTTCGAATCGAATTTTCATTTGCAAACGCTGCGAATTTAACACCAGGCCATACAAAATTGTTTCATGCAACCCAGTTTCTGTATTATTTCGTTTTTTTTTGTTGGCTTCATTTTTGCGATAGAGAGGCAAAGTTATTTTTTATATTCGAATGTGTGCTACTCGTGTCAGTTATTATGAAATGTAATTTCTGAAAAGTTTGTTAAAAATTATGAAATGATTGAATTAAAAAAATTTTTTTTTGTATTTTTAGTTTATTATTAATTATTTTTAGATAAAAGTGACTCGAGTGCAAAACTGAATTTTTTAAAATAGTAATTTATAATGAATTTATGAGAAAATAGGTAATGTTTCTTAAAATGCAAAATATATCGTTCTGGTTTTTACAAAAACAAACCTTAACCAAAAAAATTTTTTTTCCTTTATTATAGTTACGTAAAAGTAACCAATAAACAGAACTCAGACTCAAAACTCGTGTTGACTGGCATTAATTAATCCTTACTTTATACATAAATAAAGTGTTGATTGTACAAAATGATGAAATCTTCTCAAATTTTTTAAACATCATCTATGTACAATGTTGAAAAACGTTCACACACAGTTTTTCAAGAAAGTAACTTTAAAAAATTTACTATGATGATTATTTATCTTTTAGTTTATATAGGAAAAAGAAAATTTGAAAATGACGATCGAGCAAGAACTTCCTAAAACAAAAGAAATTGACGAAACGTACTATCCATTGTTTTTGAAATTATTGAAATAATTCACAAAGTCGTAAATTGTTTTATAATTTACAAAGTCGTTGATTATTTAATAATTATGAAGTCGTAAATTTATCTCAACAACGTAAGAATCAAAAAGATTTGAAAGATTTGAAAGATAGAGACTCATAGGTGAATTTCGTTGAACGCAAAATTTGCACGTGAGTACACGATACCCTTTAATTTCTGGGTCTCCGCGAAATTTTTCTGAATGTTTTTAGTCTCCTCCCATCTCTCATTTTACCTCCACCACATATTCTCCCTGTCTAAAACTTTTTCTGCTTTCTCCGAGTGCTTTATCTCTCTTTTACCAACCCCCAAATTATCTCAAAAAAAGAATGCCAAAATTCCAACCCTCTTTCGAAAATCGTGAATTATTTCATAATTTACGAAGTCGTCGATTATTTCATAATTATAGAGTCGTAAATTTAACTCAACTGCGTAAAAATCAAAAAGAAGATTTGAAAGATTTGAAAGATAGAGGCTCATAGGTGAATTTCGTTGAACGCAATTCGCACGTGAGTACACGATTTAATTTCACCCTTTACTTCCTTTAATTTCTGGGTCTCAGCGAAATTTTTCTGAATATTTTTAGTTTCTTCCCATCTCTCATTTCACTTCCACCACATATTCCCCTGTCTAAAACTTTTGCTGCTTTTGCCGAGTGCTTTATCTCTCTTTTACCAATCCCCAAATTATCTCAAAAAAAGAATGCCAAAATTCCAACCTTCTTTCGAAAGCCGTAAATCGTTTCATAATTTAAAAAGTCGTCGATTATTTCATAATTATTAAGTCGTAAATTGATCTCAACAATGTAAAAATCAAAAAGAAAATTTGAAAGATTTGTAAGAAAGAGGTGAATTTCGTTGAACGCAATTCGCACGTGAGTACGCGATACCCTTTAATTTCTAAGTCTCCACGATATCTTTCCGAACGTTTTTACTTTCTTCCCATCTCTCATTTCACTTCCACCACACATTCCCCTGTCTAAAACTTTTTCTGCTTTATCTCTCTTTTACCAACCCCCAAATTATCTCAAAAAAAAAAGAAAGCCAAAATTCCAACCCCCTTTCGAAAGCTTGGCCCTTTTGGATTTATACGTGGACGCGCATACTTATATTTGTTCGCCCTGTATATACATACACAAATATATACATATATACGTCACTTTCGCGTTCTGTGCCAGCAGATTCGCGTCCTCTCGCGTCATTCCTCTATCTCCGTCTCCCTTTTTGTTTTCTTTCTCAGTCGCTCGCTAGCTCGATGCCGCGATATAGCAAAAAGAGAAAGGAGAAAGAGGAGCGCGCAGCGTGTGCTCGTCGTTCATCTCCCACACTCGTTTCCCCCCTCCCCTGGCTCCCCCCGCATCCCGCCTCCTCGCTCGCGTCAGAGCTTGCGCTACCACTCATCCTCTCGGCTCGCGAGAGCTTCCTATATCGCGCCTGGTACTTCTCATACCCGCTCTGTACATCTCCCTCTCGGTCTCTCGCCCGGCGTAGAGCGAGAGAGAAAGAGCGAGAGAGAGCGAGAGAGAGAGAGAGAGAGAAAGTCCGTATTCCCGCCCTGTCCGTGTTTCCGTGGCCCGCGTTCTCGAGCCCACCCCCGGTACCGTAGCGTGTCCCGCAGGGCATGTCCCTATCTATACAGATATATATAAATATACGGGTACACGGTATTACGGGGAGGCGGGAGAAAAATTGTCCGTTCGGGCGAACCGTTTAAGGTAACCGTAGGCTCGAGGAATGTCGAAAAAAAAGAAATTTATCTCTGGGAATGTAGAGAAGCCTTGTTCATCCCTTAAAGCGAGATCGTATATTGGCGATCTTCGTATTTATTATTTTTACCGATTTAACGAAGATCGGCGCGCGCGGTCAATTGTTTCGCGGCGACGGTAAAATTCTCATCCCCTTTAGTGGCACGCTCCGCGGCACGCCCGGCCGTCTCTGTTATACTGCCGGCAGCGGCACACCGACGCGAGGCTTCGGAGCTATCACGGGCACACGCACAGCCGCGAGCGAGCTCGCGCACACGTACACCCTTGGCCCCTGACGCCGGCGTTGCTCTCTAATACCAGCGAGGATAGAATCTCTCTCGCTGTGCCGAGAGCACAGCCGACCCTCGCTCAGTTGCCTCGTACAGACCTCTCCCGCGCTATATATTTCCCTATGTACAAATTCGATGCTTTATATATATATATATATGTAATATATATACAAACGCTTATAGTCTATATATGTATATGTAAAATATAAATATATATAAGCATAGATGTATGTATGGGGACTCGTCAGTGTATATGAGCAATTCCACCTCAATTCAACGATGATTTTAGGATTACTTCTTCGATTTTTTTTATTTATTTTTTAATATGTTGTTGTAGATGCGAAATAAAGTACCTATGCCGATTCTTAGCTCGTTATCTTGACGCGTGTAAAAGTTTCGTAAATTTCTTTAAATATTCATGGTTTCTACAATGGGTAAAATATCGTAACTCGATAGGGGGTTATTTTCTTAGGTTTTTTAATGTACTTTTTGGGGAGATAATTGGAAAGTGAGAAAATATTTTTTTGGTGTCTTTTTAGCTGTTTTAAGCTCAAATATTGAATTTTCTTTCAATGGGACACCTTAGATTTTTTTAATTCACAGCATTCTACGTAAAAAAAAAACAACAACAATTTTGAGCTCAGACTGGAGATGGGCTTTTAATAAATTCATGTTGAAAAAAATTTTTTCATAGTTGTTAATTTTTTTTCAAAAAGTAAATTAAAAAACAAAAAATTACTCCTTATTAAGTTACGATATTTTAACTATTGTAGAAGCTATGGATATTTGAAGAAATTTACGAGACTTTTGTACGCGTCAAGATAGAGGGCTAAAAATTGGCATGGATACTTTATTTTGCATCTACAATACAATATTTAAAAAAAATTAAAGAAGTCATCCTAAAATGATCATTGAATTGAGATGGAATTGCTCGTATATACTTATATGTACATATTTACATCCCATTTCGAGTACATAAAATTCCACATACGTATATAAATGTTTATATACATTTTTTAACATACATAAACTTTGATATTATGTACATCAATTTTCAGATGTATGTTGTGTGCTTGCAGGATGTTCATAAGGTCAGTTATTTACATTTTTAATATACGGATACCGATGTATATAGTATGTATAAATGGTCTTATGTAAAAAAAAGAATATCAATATATGGGTAAATGAATGGTTTTAAGTATTTACAGTTCGTATACACATGGAATCGTTATAATTATATATTGCAATTGTTACATAAGCCAGTGCTGAATTTTCAATGTGTCGCCAAGTAATGGTCATTATTTAGTGACGTAGATATTGAATAACGAATATCTTCACCTGTTTTTTCAAAAATGTCAAATCCCTCGTACATACGTAAACACATACGTATATAATACATATTTTAACATGCATAAACTTCTATATATGTATGTACATCAATCCGTGAATATATATTACATACACACCTTGTGTTTTCATGCATCTACATATTTACAATAATAAAAATGAATATACACGCATTTGCACTTTCTATATACAATAAATTTACACTTTTATACATATTCATATATAACGTATACGTATTTATACACTCTATCGAGTATAGACTTTATTATCATGTATATACATATAAATTCTACATATGCATATACATATTGCTCATTGCTTATTACATAATTGTATATAAATATATTATAATAATAATTATTAATCTTCAAAAGAGCTCTTGAAATAAATATATATTTACACTTGTTATGTGCACATATTATGATCGCATTTTTATACATATAGATACGCGTCACTGAAGACACGTATTATTGCTCTAGGCATATATGAAGACGTGCGAGAAAGAAGTACATAGACGAGACGTCACGAACGGCAGCCCGTCCGCGCAAAACCCACCCCCACGAGGATCCACGCGTCGGCGAGCAGCGACGTTCGTCTCTCTCTCTCTCTCTTTCTCTCTCTCTGTTTCTCTCTCTCTCTCTCTCTCTCTCTTTCTCTCTCTCTCGTGTCTTCGTCTGGCCTTCGTCCCGCCATGTACCATCCCGGTGAGCCCTATGGAACGTAACACCAGAAGCGAGTCCAGGCGGGCAGTCGCGACCCTCGTGTTATATACATATATATATGTATATATAAAAACATATATGTATGTATATAACGTTTCCACACGTCCAGTCGCGTGTATATAAATTCAGTATGAATATATAGAACGGCAACTTCGGACGTATCCCGCTGGACGGCCGAGAGCGAGCTTCCCTCGCTTCCGATTCCTCGCCGCACGTGTGTACTCGTACGTAAATACGGAGGCGCGTATTAACGTACTCGTCTCGAGCTCCCGTGTTTACGAAGCATATACCCGGTATATATGTACGTACGCCTCGATATGCACATAATACGTATAAGCTCTTTCATATATACACGTATATATATATTCGTTCTTATATTTTCACACTTGTATTTGTACAGGCTTATACATATATGTATAAGTTTATGTATTATATATATAACAAGAGATATAGATATTATTTTATACGTACGAAAGACATTCTCGGTATACATGTGCACTTGGGTGAAATACATGTTGGTGCTTTATGTATTTATTTATGTATACTTATATTTACCAGATGGTATATTATTGATACATGCATATATTAATGTATCTGGTGATATATAATTATATGTAACTGTCCATAAAGAAAACATTTTTTATTACGTGAATTTTTATGTATGTAAGTATATACTACATAAATGTATGTATGTAACCAAGTATGTACGTATAAGTAGATATATACTATATGAAAAGGATGAATATACATGAATTTTATCAAAATTTTACCTATTTTTAAAAGTGTATTGATATATGTATAGAATGACTTGCATTTATGTATATGTTTAAATATATACTAATTACGGCTATAGTATTTTTTATGATCTGTGATGGGATCTTTGGTATATACTTATGTTCAGGTAAATTATATGACTAAGCCGGATGTATACACATATATAAATATTTTTATGTTTTACATACATATGTTGTTATTTACAGTATGTGTATATATGAAATTCATTATACTCTGTGGCTAATTAAGAATTCTATGTCAAAAAGTAGTGTATGCAATGTGGACAGAGGATAAATTATGCTTACTGTATTTATCGTATAAGATTCTATGTTTGTATGTAATATATGTATAATAATTATTTCATATATTAATATATTATTTTAAGATTATGTAAATAAACTTTGTAATCAATGATCGATTAGGATAAAATTTTTATTTTATCTAAAAAGTACGTTCTCCTCATGTCAAGATTCTTTTTGGTCATTAATAAACAATGCTATAACAATCAAAAGTAAAAAAATATTATATTCCATGAAAAACCATCTTATATAAAAATAAATGAACAAACTTTCCAACAAATTATTATGGTGTAATAAATCATTCTGGTATAATAAATGCTCACATATAGTTAGTTATATACAAATCCATACATCTGATATTATGTACAAATGTACATACGTCCATCTAAAGTTCCGTATGTTTACGTATATATAGTATAATTTATATATTCACAAAATATCTTTACATAAATCAAAGAATACTTACACACATAAATATTGTATACATAAATATATATATTCTTTTCATTTACATATTTATGTATCGAATTTTTACATATTCATGCACAAAAACACCTCGCATATATACAGACATTTGCATATTAATATTGGACAAAAATACGCAATTTTAATGTATATTTATCAGTTTCTGCACATAAAGTTTACGCTTTTTTAAAATATACATATATGAGAGAGTACATAAGGAGATATATATGGATGTACATAAAGGTGGAGCGCGTCTTCTAGCTCTCTTTTTAAGCGGCGCGTCTCTCGGCAGCATCGTTGCCATCACGAGAGCGAAGCCCCCGCACGATGCTCTCTCGGGCGCGCGCGAGCCGCTCGTTAACCTGCTGCGGCGAAGCGGCGCGCCTCCCCGAGCTCTTCTCCCCGCCACGCCAAACCGCTGGAAGCTCCGCGCCGTATATCCTCTATCGTCTACTCCGTCCTATCTCACCGAACAATTGGAGCTAGCTATATATGTATATTAGGGTGATTCAAAAAAAAAATTATTTTTTTTTCTTTTTTCGCGGAAACAGGTTTGAAAGTTTTATTTATACGTAAAGAGGAGCCTGTACAAATATTTGAGGTCTTTGTAAAAATATTAGCAAGGGATGCATCGCATTTTTCGATTTTTCATAAGATCAGCATGGGAACAGTTACGTTTTCTTTGTCAGATTTCTGAAACTACATATAACGAAATGATAAAAATTCGTTCAAATTTGGAGAGAATATTCCTCCATATGAAATACGTGAATAGAATTTTTTTTTAGAATTTTTGTCTATGTGTTTTTCGAACAATTGAACCATGAAATAGCCATTTTTAGACAATGTAGATATACATTTCGTGTGTAAGGAAGTAACTTTACTACTCGATTACTCGAAAATAATGTAGACGATTTTTTTTTGAATTTATATTAATTTCTTTAGTGACAAAGAACATTCTCTCTAATTTTTTATCATGTTCTTAACAAATTTCCTTTCCCTATACTTTTAACATGTAAAACGTCATTTATTTTCGCCATTTGTAGCGAACCTCCTTAACGATACATTAGACAAAAAAGTCCTAACATATTTTTGTAGGAAATTGAACGCTCTACAGATAGGTTCTCTTTTGAATTTTTCGTTTATCTCACCATTTCAAAGATATTTTATGTCAAAGATGGAACAATTGAAAAAATTATTATGTTTGAATCAGAAATCACTAAGTAGTAAGCTGAATAAAATGGGCAATACATTATTTTGTAGGAAATTGACTGATCTTGGAAAATAATCTCTTGTGTTTAGTCGATTAGATGAAGCGTTAAGAAGATATTCGTTTCTAAAGTTGAATGTTAACATTTCAGGAAAATGTATAAAAATTGTTTAACATTGAACTTTAGATACGAATATCTTCTCAACGCTTCATCTAATCGATTAAACGCAAGAGACCATTTTTGAAGATCAGTCAATTTCTTACAAAAATATATATTGCCCATTTTATTCTGGTTACTAGTTAGTGATTTATGAATCAAAAACAATGATTTTTTCGATTTTTTTACTTTGACCTCGAATATCTTTAAAATGGTGAGATTAACGAAAAATTCACAAGAGAACTTTTATGTAGAGCATTCAATTTCCTACAAAATATGCTGGAACTTAGTTGTCTGATGTATCGTTAGGTAGTTACAAAAATCTGACAGAGAAAACGTAACTGTTCCCATGTTAAATTTATGGAAAATCATGAAAAATTTCTATAAAGAGCTCAAATTTGTACAGGCTTCTTTTTATGTATAAATAAAACTTTTAAACCTGTTTTCGCGAAAAAAGAAAAAAAAATTTTTTTTTAATCACCCTAGCATACATGTATATAAGTATACATAGGGACACCGCTTTTACCTTTATATATAAGTTTTTTTTATTTTAATTTTTTTTTGAATCACACCCTAGTATACATGTATATAAGTATACATAGAGACACCGATTTTACCTTTATATATAAGTATACACATGTCTGTACATCGGATATAAAACGTGAACGCGGAATAGTCGCCGATGACGATCGACGATGGCAAACGCCTCGGATCTCAACGCGCTCTATTTACGGAGCGGTATTCCGGAGTCTCGAACCTACACTCTTCGCCTGTCCTTCGAATACTCTTTTTTTTCTCTTTTCGGCGTATTATTTTTTCTTCGTGTACTGAGCGATACAATGATAATGGATTTCACTCTGGAGTGATAACAAATCTGATTATTATGCTCGAGCTAGATATATTTTTATAAAATGGCTAAATATATGTTTGGAATGTCCGAATTAATAGTACGTTGAAGTGTAATATACTATTTCTGCTAACGAATTATTTGCAGGACGTAAAAAATATTTAGTTTTATATGTAACAATCAGCATTCAGTTGTCATTGTATATGATTTACTATACTTTGTATCAAAATACTTTTTTTAAGAAGGTATTAGTGATACTTATACTAGTCAAATGAAAAACTGTTTGGCTTATTTTTTAATGAGGCATAAATAAAATGACTTTCAAGACTGAATAAATCGTTTTTTTTCCCAAATATACTAATTTTGAAATGTAAAATGTTGATGTAATACAGATAATTAAATAGTGATTTTCAATTTTAGGTTATAATTTGACTTGAATTCACTCACGTATATAAGTGTCATATCCGATATTATAATCAAATAATTCACTGAAAAGTTCGGTAATTTTTATGGTAAATAATTAAACTTTTTTTCGATAAAAGAGAGTATGCTAACGGTTTTTCATTAGACTCTGGCTTATGTCAAATATACTTTGTCGGGATATTTTTCACTTATTTTATCGATAATGATACTTGAAATTTAGACATCGAAAAACCGGATTAATACTCTATATCGTTAAAAAAATTCAATAGCGACAATTCATTTTCATACTTTCGTTAATACCGCCTTGATAGTATTAAACTATAGTATTTTATTATTTTTATTTTACTATTTTACTATGAAGTGACAAATACATTGATTATATTGGAACTAAATATATTTTAATTACTGATAGATTGAATAGTACTAACAGTTTGGAAATTCTTAGAATTTTTAAATACAAAACATCAACCTTGATCATTTTATAATTATAATTACGACGTATTGGACGAAAAATCTTCAAATATTTCTAAACTGTTACCGCAGTACAAAAAACATAGTAATTTTTCGTAAAAATTTCTCTTCGTGTATTCAATTCTAGAACAATCACCTCTACAAAATATACAATTGTCACTTTATAGTAACATTTACCATTATTTTTTCTCAGTGTATTATTGTTATCATTGCTATTGTTAATTAATGAGATTTCGACCTTAATTATTATTTTTTATCGTTTAATAGTTATGATTAATTTTTCTTTTACATACATCTTGTTTTCTACGTTTTTCTCTGTATTATTATTGTTCCGATCACAATTTTTTCTAATAAATATATTTTTTAACTATGATTTAACAATCCTTTTTCATCGTGTAATAATTTTGCAAACTTTTTCATTCATGTATATTTTTTAGTGAAATCGTCGACAATTGACTTCTATAATATTATTCTCTTTATATAATGTCGTTACATATTAATACATCTTGAATCTATAAGATTAATACGTATACATTATTATTAATATTTTTCATCGTTAAATAATTGTACAAAAATTGTTTTGTGAATACTCTTTTGTATGATTGGTAAACATAGAATTAGAATAAAGTTAAAAATGAAAGAACGACGATGTCTGACCGTATAGGGTTTTAACTACTGACGAATTGAGTGATTGTTTTGAATAAAAAATAATATTCTTATTTTTCACCTAAAAATTGCAAAAACTCCAGAATATTTATCCGAATTAGGTTCATCGAACGAGTTTTATTCCTGTATAGAATATACGAGTACAAAAACGAATGAATAAAAAAAAATGGCGATAGAGACGTAGAAAAAAAAGAAGCTTTTAATTCGTTTGACCCGATCTGATACACGTATATACTTACCTTTCGATCATTCACAAGAGCCGACCGACACGATTCTATCTCGTGCGCTGTATCACTCTAAATCGCGAAATCAGCGTGGAGTCACGTTCCTGGGGAAGATGCAACGTGACCTACCCTCCGGACTTTTGCTTTTTACTCGAGGGAAACTTTCCACGTTCCGGTCCCACCGGATTTCGTTGCGTAGAAGCAACGTGGAAAAAAAAAGTTCCCTTTTTCTCTCTCCTCTCTTATATGCTTTTTCTGGGCTCGTATAAATATATCGAAGGTTCTATATGGAGAAGATTCTTGGCATGAAACTGCATGCGCACTCATTCGCACGGTTACTCGTCTCTGCCATTGTGCACTAGTCTCTCATGTACTATTTCCGCTCTCTCTCTCTCTCTCTCTCTCTTTCTTTCTCTGTCTTTCACTCACTCTCTTTTTCTACTTCCTTCCTTTCGGTATTTTTCTATCTTTTTTTCGTCTATTTTTACTCGTATATTCTTTTTTTCCTTTTTTTTCTCTCTCTCTCTCTCTCTTTCGTTTATTTCGTCTCTCTCTTGCACGAGCGTGCCAACGAGGAACCACCGTGCCCGCTGTTCAACCCCCCTGGGCGTGTTAGAGAGTATCGCCGGGTCGGTCGCCTCGACGAGCCTCGTGCAATGCCAACCAGACTCAATTTCGCCTCGACACATGCGCGCACCTCTCGCATCTCTTCTATAGAAAAACCACCGAGAAAAATTCGAAACTCGATAGGAAGAGAATACATTTTTTATATTAAAGCCTATATATAGTCGAAAAAAGTCAAAGTATATGGGTTCACGTATAAAATGGGTTTTTATTTACTGTATATAACTGATATTAAAATAATTAGATGTTTAAATATGTTGTACATTCAAGCAAACTGTAGTAAATAAGAAAATTTTGAGATTTTTAAGGTAGTTGGATGATTATTGTCCGTCCAAGATTTCGCGATCAAAATTGGTGTTTTGAGATTAATATATCACTTGACTTGTGTCCAAATTTTAATATCATTCACTGTCTATAGAGAAAACGAAATATCAATTGTTAAAAATCTTGAAAATTTTTTGAATTTTTAAGTTACAAGTTAAAAGAAATGAAACGAATTTAGAAAATACGGCTCACACGAATACAGATATTGACTAAAAAATTACAGCATAATACAAAAGCAAATGAAAAATTCAAATCTAAAAAAGAAAATAAAATAGTACAAATGATAAAAAGTATAAACGAAGGTTAATAAAAAGGCGTTTTAGCTTTCGAGTTCAGCAGTGATAAAAAAGAAAATGATTTTCAGCGCAACGAGTATAATTTTCGTTTGTTTCATAACAGCATTCGAAAAGGGAAAATTTTTTTTGAGATTCCTCAATAAGTCGTTTATTTATCCTAGAAATATTGAATAGGAGCCCTCTGTAATAACGGCGAGGAATATGGTCTTTCTAAGCAATTTTTTGGGACATCAACTCTCCGGGTCATCCCAGCCAATTTCCTATTTCTCTGTTATCGTACGGGCTTTCCCCATCGCGATATACAGGCGGAGAGCCAAACGCGAGGACGAGAAGAGCCCAATGTATTCTTTTCTCGACCCTGCCATCAGCGTTGCCAATAAATTTATCCTCGCACGCAATAATATTTGTGTTGGTGGTTAGGCGTCCTCGCGTCCCTGCTGCTACGATATATGCTCGCTTAATGCTATATATGTATATATATATATACATGAAATTGTATATAAGAATTTGTGTACATAAGCGTGTGTACACATTTAAAATACTATCGAAAAATCTAAAAGTGTCACTCATTAAGTTTTTTATACAGCTCATGGATTTAAAGTAGTTTTCGTGAAAAATGAATTTGGACAAATTTTCTTAGAAATTTGCACAAGTCTACTTGAATTTGATCTGAATATGTAATCCAAATTTGAAAAGGTTTTACCACGTAGAAGTCAAGATATTTATTGTAAAATCATGATTTTTCGTGCTCTTCCATAAAAGAGAGCGTGTTTGATGTTACGATGTTCAACATTCAATATTTTGACTTCTAGATGGTGAAACTTCTTGAAATTTTGCATAGATTTTAATATATCAAAGAAACTTTGTTCAGTTGCTCAAAAAAATTTGACATAAAATTGGTTCAAAAATTTTTAAATCATATTAGCAAGTATACACAACCTTGGATGACCTTGAATTTAGAGTATGTTGTTCTTTAGTCAATTTGCAAAAACTTTTCTTAATTAACTTATTTTCGTAAATTACTTTCAACGTCAGAAAAACCGAGATAAATATTTTTGATTTGACTGTATCAAGAGAACTACTTTAAGGTGTGGTTCGATAGCAAAAACTGTTTATTTAAGAAAATTTTATTCAAGATTTTTTTTAAATTTAATTATTTAAACAATAAAAAATGTTGGAAATATTGTTAAAATATGCTTTAGTTGATAATTGATAGTTAAAATAAGACTTAAAAAATTAGCAACTTTATTAACAAAAGCCAGAATCTGGGTTTTACGAATTTATTGTTTGCTGGGATTTTCTGTGCCGTACATCCTGAATCTTATAAATCTTTTTGTACAATTTTTGCATAAAATTATTCAGAGTTGCAATTGATTCGTAACGCTTTACAAATTTTGTTTCATGAAAAAAATACTACATGTTATTTATTTATGTATAGATCTATTTTTATGAATAAAAATGTTTTTTTTATAATTTTTTTCTCGCTAGGAAAGGAATAAAATTATTTCGAAATTTAAAAACCTTTGCAGGAGAACGTAAATAGGATTTAGGAAGTTTGTATGTAGACGTGTTGCGGATAATATGATATTTTACTGCGTGGGTGGCAATCCAGTTGTGCAAACAATAACCACAATTTTCTGCTTCACCCTAATAATTATTGGTTTACATGGGTACAAAGCTTCGTGTGCAGAGCACGGAAACAGGATTACTCGCAAATGAAGGTTTCTATCGATGACTGTCGATAGAAAGGGACGATGTAACTCAAAATTTGCAAGCATAAATCGATTTATTTGATAACGAGTATCAGAGATATTACATTTTTCAAATCAGACCTACTCGTTATGAATTTCGAAGGCTCGGTTTTTGTAACATTGTTACTGTAATTTGTTCAATAAGGACCGGTATACATGAGCGTTAAATCGACGCAACGTCATTACAATTGTGAAGTTGTGTGATCGTAAAGGCATTAAATCACAGACGAATAATGTTTTTTAAAACGCACGGTTACCGCGTGAATGTAAAATACCTGTACCGGCCTTAAAAACTTTAAAGTGTTCTTAAAATATGTAAAATATTTTTTGTGAATGGAAAATCTAAATTTTGTTAAAATAGTTTTAGATAGACAATCCCAGTAAAAAGTAAGTTCTTGACATAAAATTCGTAAAAACCAAATTCTAGCTTTTGCTAAAAATATGCCAATTTTTAGAGGCTTAGTTTGACTATCAATTGACAACTTGAGCTTTTTTTAACAATAATTTGAACAGTTTTTATTTTTTAAACGATTAAAATAATAGAAGTTTAGTAAAGCATTTTGGAATTTTGTCTTCCAAAATGAACACTGCTGTGAATGTTTAAAAAAATTCACAAAAATCTCATATTTTTATATTTGTAGTCAGTGTAAATTTACAAATTCTTCATAAGAAACAATGTTAAACCTCAACAACTTTAGAGTTTCATAACTCTTATACCCAGTCAGTAAATCGATTTCAATTTTGGCACAACATTTTTTCATATGCTTAGGGCAGTACAACTGCAAGGCTGTGTTGATACAGATTTTCTTAAAAATTAGCACAGATCTTCATCTTTACTGTTATATGAAAAAGTGTGTCAAATTTTACAAAGCTTCATCAATTACAAATCGAGATATTGAATTTTGAATTGAATATTCAATTGAATTCAATTGAATATTGAAAATCATTGTTTTTTCGAATATTCTATAAAAGCCCACGTCAAAACTAGCAATTTTTATAAATTAATATCTAAATAACTACATACAATTTTGCATACACTCTAACACAATGCTAAAGAAGATTTGTGCAATTTTTGAATAAATTCTGTCTCAAGAAATTTAAGGTAGTTTTATCAAAAAATCGTTTTCTTAGGATTTTGTTAAAAATTTGCAAAAACCTTCTTTGATACAATATGCAATTGTATATATTGAATTTTAAGAGGTTTCACTACGTAGATCTCGAGATATTTATTGTCAAAAATCACTATTTTCTGTAATCTCCCATAAAAGCACGCGTTAAATATTGCGATCTTTAACTCTTGATATCTTGACTTCTGGGTAGTGGAACTTGTTGAAATTTTGCACAGCTCTTTATTGTACTTCAAAGAAGTTTCCTCAAGATTTAAAAAAAATCTTAAGATTATGATTTTTTCAAATGTTCATACATACGTAACAAGTACAGGTCACTTTGGATAACCTTAAATTTTGAGTATGTTATTCTTGAAACAATCTGCAACAGCTTTTCTTAATAAACTTAAAAACCACGTGGTATGGAGATAAGTTGAGATAAAAACTTTTGATTTGACTGTAATTTATGAAATTCTTATATTTTTAAAAATATCGCTCAAAAATCCTCTAAATAATCCACTATATAGTATAAAATAACATTGATATAAAAAAAGTAGGTAAAAAAGTCAACTGTGGTAACGTAATATAATGGTAAGTAAACGTACATATCATTGAAGAATGAACAAATGAACGATTGAAAATGAAAGGCTCGGTGTGCTCGTCATGAACTTTGGACTACTTTCGTCACAGAATAAAAGGGAGTCACGTATATAAATTTTGATCTGTCATCAAAGCAACAGGATGATGGAACACGCAGGCACTCACGAGCGCGTATATTTCGCTCCATATATTTGCTTTTTTCTATCGCACAAGCTTCCTTCCTCTCGCCTCTTCGCTCAACTTCAGCAGCGTTTTTTCTCGTCCTCCTTGTTCCTCTTTCTATCTGCTTCGGACGTCTTTTGCTCTTTCATTGCGTCCTCCTCTCTCGACCGTATCGTTCCTCGTCGCTCGCACGATGAACGTGGCGAAGTGGGCTTTTTTAAATTCCGTTCGTAGCTTCAGACCGCAGACCGCAGTGGGTGAATGTTTAACGTGGCCGAACGCTGAGAACTCCGGGCGAGAGGAAAAAAAGAGAGCCGAACAGCGAGCGAGATCGCGAAAGATGAAAAGACGCGAATGGAGCGTGCGCGAGGTTTTTGGAAGTAACTGTATACTTATATATTAGGGTGTCCGTTATTTACCAAGTTGGCTATTTTTGCTTGGGTATGGGCCAAATCGTTAGTTTTTGTCCTACAAAGAATTTTGAAAAAATAAAAAAACCCCCTCATATGCCGTTTAACCCTGCCTGAATGACGATACTTTTCCCATTTTAAATTTTTCACTTTTTAGGAATAATTTTTTTTCCTTATTATATTCAATAAGTTACGAAATATTGTTGATTCTGCTTCTATTATGATCCCTCTAGATGGAAAATTAAATACAGAATAAACATTGAAGGGTGAGTAAATTATATAAAATTATTGAAAAAACTAGTAAAAATGCAATTTTGGAGCTTCTCAAAACTATTGATAGAAACTTGACGTCTAGTAATATTTGGCTGTTTACTATTTTTGTAAATAAGTTATTTTATGAATCGTTATGTACTAGATGTATTTGATAAGAATTGAACTGATGAGTTCACTATATATTTTTGATCGAAAATTAATTTGTGCTTAGTTTCAATAATTATAATACAATTCTTGTATTATAGATTCGTGAATCAGAGAAATATTGAGAGCAACAGAAACAAAAAATATTGTGTTCCACATATTGTCAATGATATTTTGATGTCTGGCAATATTTGGTATCATTTTACTATTTTTATTCGAAAATTAATACAATTATTATAAAAAATATACGAATTTGTAAAAAATATTGAAAATATCACTCACAATTGTGAAATAGTCAACAAAATCGGTCGATCATAATAAAATTCTTTTGTTTAAAAAAGAATAAAAATATAGAATAGGCCAGGTACTATATAAGATATATTTATAATATCGCAAAAAAGCTCATTTACACACTGAGAGAAAAGAATGATAAATTTTACTATACAAAAGTAACAACTATACTAATTATTATGAAACTAATTATATTCTGTTTAGATTCTATCCTAAATATACTTTATTTTACGATAAACATATATTTAGTTATTCACTTTATGATAAAATCCACCATCGTGATTTTTCTCAGTGCATGTTATCGAAAACTTGAATTTTTCTGAATTCTAAATACATTCAATTACATTCTAATTGCATTCAAAAATAATTCCATCGATTTTCTTGAAATACGAAGGAGTAAAGTTGCGCGCTGTATATATGCATAAGCGCGGTAGGATATTATCCATTCCCGCATTGATAACGAGCGCCCGATGTGCGAGGATGAAAAAAAAGTGGAACGGTAGCGGCGAAAAAATCGAGATCCGAGGGGGAAGAAAAGAGCGACGGAGAAATAAATAAAAAAGAATTCGAAAAAAATAGCGTAGGAAAATTATAAAGAGAAAAGGGGGGAGCAGGGGAATAAAAGCGAGGGATATGACGTGCTGAGGATCAAGAAGAGGAATAAGCGGAATGGAAAAGAGAGAGAGAGAGACGGAAAAACGCTGGAGAAAAGCTCACGCGAGGAAGAGAAAGAGAGAGAGAGAAAACGAAGATACAAATATATCCGAGCTCCGTGTGGACCGCGGCTGAGGCGAAGCCAGAGGAGAAGCGAACGCAGAAAGTAGAAGAAGAAGAAGACGAAGAGAAAAAAAAAGACGAGCCATAGAGAACTGCAAAAAGGATAAAACGCGGAGACAAAAAGAACGAGAAAAAAAAAACTCGGAATAAAAAAGAGAGCTTCGAAGGCGCGCGGACTCCGTGCGAGAGGTTCCAGAAAAAAAGGGGGGGAAAAAAAAAGTTGAAGCGAGCGAGGAGGGAAAGAGGGAGGGAGAAGGCTGGAAGCGCGTCTGAGCTAAAAAGTGAGAGGGATGAGATCGCTTCGGGAGAAAAGGACGAGAGGGGGGAAAAGATCGTGAGAGGGAGCGAGAAAAGGAGACAAGAGGAAGAGAGACGGAGAGAGAGAGTGAGAGAAGGGGTGGGGGGGAAATAAGGAAGGCGATGAAAAGAGAAGAAAAAGGAGGCAGCGATCCGTGCGCGCGAGCTCTCGGATCCTCGGAGCGCGGTAGCGCTGTACGTCGGAATATACGGGGAACGACGCGCCGGGCGAGTGAGAACCGAGAGGGCGAGTGCACAGAGCGGAGAAGGGGAAATGTGACGAGGAGGAACGACGACGAGCATCGAGAGACGTGAGATTGCCGGAGCGGCAAAAATCTCTCTCTCTCTCTCTCTCTCTTTCTCTCTCTTTCTGGCACTCTACGGATGGGAGAGTTGCGAAAAATGAACAAAAGTTCAACCAAGACGAGAAGAGATACGGAGCGAGAGGGCGGAGAGGGCTTTACCAGCGACGATAGTCACTGCCGAGCGACGCCGTCTTCTCCGCTCGTCCGCGAAAGACGACCAAATACACACACATATATACAAATGTATATATATACAAATCCCCACACATGACTTACGTCGCACGAGCTTCTCCTCTTTGCCTCATTCATCATTACTACAATTATTATATGTACAGTAATAATAATAATAGTAATAATAATAGTAATAATAATGACAAACTCGTTTAAGTAATATTTTTAAAGATGTGTGAGGGATATTTTCAAAATATCCCTCACACATCTTATATATAAATTTTTGGGGTTTTGCTCTTATAAGGTAGTTTTACAGTTTTATCGATAATTTAGGAATTTGTTGATAATTGGTACAGCCATTCTTTGATACGTTATATGCATATGCGTACCAAATTTTAAAAGGTTTCACCACGTAGAAATTGCAATATTTATTGTTAAAAAATCCTATTTTCAGTGCTCTCCCATAAGAGCCTGTGTTAAATATTGCCATTTTCAATCCTAAATATCTTGAAATCTAGATGGTGAACCTTATTAAAATTTTGCACATATCTTTATTGTAATTGAAAGAAGCTTCCTTTAGTTTTTTAAAAAAATCCTAAGATTATAAATTTTTTAATTTTCATACGTACGTAGCAATTACAAGTCACCTTGGATAACCTTGAATTTTGAGTATGTTGTTCTTAAAACAATTTGCAACAACTTTCCATAATAAATTTAAGGTAGTACAACCGAGACAGTCTATTCAAAAGTTTGTCCTTAATGTAAAATCATCAATTGAAACTTCTTGAGACAGAATTTATTAAAAAATTGCACAGATCTTCGTTAGTATCGTGTTAACGTGTTTGCAAAATTTAAAAAGTCTCAACCATGTAGTTATTTAGATATTAAATTATAAAAATTGCTACATTTAACATAAGCTCTTATGGGAGATTCGAAAAAAGCAACGACTTCCAATGTATAATATCTCGATTTCTAGATGGTGAAGCTTTGTCAAATTTGACACATGTTTTCATATGACGTTAAAGAAGACCTGTGCAAATTTTTAAGAAAATCTGTCTCAACACGGTTTTGCGATTGTACTACCTTAAGCTCTAAAACTACATGGTATGGACATAAATTGAAATAAACAACTTTTGATTTGACTGTACCTATAGAACTACCTTAATTACGCAAAGTTAATGAAAATAAAATGAATAACGTAACGTTGTTCAAAATTAACGTTATTGAAAAATATAACATAAAATTATTTTAAAAATACCAATAATAACGATAACGCTATTAAAAATAACTTAAACAAGGTAACACAATTAAAAAATAGCGTAACGAAATCGATACCGCACATACTGCAATCACCAAACGAAAAAACAATTTTCAATATGTTAAAATAGTAAATAAAATAAGAAAAAAAAAACGTCGAGGGATTATAAGGGGGAGGAAAAAACGTATATGAGAACGCTCAGGCTTTCGTGCATGCAAAACTTCCGCAGCGAAGTTGCATAAACGAGATCTCCGTATATACATACAGAGTATACATATATGCATGGACGTGCAGTTGTAGATTAATATATACGTATATATGTATATCAGTGATGCATAGGGAGATACGTTGGGGAAGTTGGCGGCGAAGGGTCGCCGGCTCGGGGATTCGAGCTTTCAGAGTGACAGGAGCCCGCGTCCTTCGACTCCCCGCCGCGCCGTTCGAGTTTCCTCTCCGCGCGCTATAACACCGAGTTCGAGAGGATCTTTAACGAGCTCTCGGCTCTCTCTCGGATGTACCTTTGCTACGACCGGTAACGGCCACGTACCGAACGACCTTCCTTGTATTCGACGCCGTCGCAACTTTCGTCCAGTCTGCTCTCGATCCTTTTGTTCCTCTTTTCTCTCTCTCTCTCTCTCCCTCTCTCTCCCTCCCCCTCTCCTCCTCTCCAGTCCTTTTCCTCTTTCCATTCTCGAGCTTTTTCTCTTCATCTCTCTCTCTTTCTCTCTCTCTCTCTCTCTATCTGTCTTTTTTTCGACCTTATTTTTTTACGTCCCTCTTCTTTCTTCTTCTTTCGCCTCTCTTCCCCCCCCCCCCGGGTTAGCTCTCTGCGCCTTTACCCTTTTATCTATATCTTTTTTTTCCTTTTTGTGCTTTTGACTACACTTTTTTTTTAGTTATTCTGGAATCATCAGGATTCATTTTTCAGTCGTGGAAAGTCAATGAAGATATGATTATTGATAATTATGCGCGATTGCAGATTTTCGAATATTGCACCGTAGGCAGTTCCATATATTTTTTCCTGGGTTCAACCCTTCGAGGTTACACATTCTGGAAATAATGCGCTAGTCACAGGAGATCACAATGATCTCGACCATGCTTAAACGATTGCCGCGTTGCCAGTATCGTTCCGAACGACTCATAAAAATTTGGAATACTAGTTTGAACCTTTCAGAATGATAATATGAAGGCTAAAAATTTTTATCAAATTTTCAAAATCAGCAAGGAGGCAATACGTAGAAAAAACCATTTTTTACTTAAAAAATCATAACTCTGGCAATTTTTCATATATTTTCATAAAACTTTAAGGTGGTACTCTTGAGATATCATAGTTTACGAAAAAAATAGCTCCATAGTGGGCATTTCAAAAAAGGTATTTATTTTGATTAATTTATAGTCATTCTTATAGTAAAGTTGCGCTTGGGATCATTTTGACCTCTGGTTACCACGAAGGGTTAATAATAGCAAAATCATTCGATTACATTACATTTGATTACATTTAGATTACATTCTTTAAAGATAACTTCTTTAATAACCGCATTAATACTCCCCAAAATTGTACTAAAATGCTAAAAAAAATTAGAAAAGATTTCATCATTTTGTCATCAAGATTTTCAGTGTTACAAATTGCAACTTTGACATAGGTTCTTATGAGAAGCTACAAAAAATGTGATTTTTAATAATAAATATATCGACTTTCATTTGGTTAAGCTTCTTTAAACTTAGCACACTCTTGCGTGTGATACTAAAGAAAGTTTATGTAAATTTTTATGAAATTATCTTTAAATTTGTTTCATGTAAGAATCACCTTACGGTATTGCTCTACCGTGGTTTTATGGTAAAAACCTATTTTCAATAGAATTTCTTAAAAATTTGCAAGTTGTATTCTTTAACATGGTACTCAAGTGTGTGTTAAATTTTTAAAGATTTTATTATCTAGAAATCGAGATAATTATTGTTGAAAATCGTAAGTTTCCATATAAGAGCCTGTGTTAAAAATGGTGATTTTCAGCTTGTAATTTTTTACTTCTAGATGGCAAAGCAGCTTATTAAAATTTTGCTCCAATCTTTTTCAAAATTTTCTTTGACAAGAGTAAAGGCAAAAATATCGGGTGAATTTTTTTTTTACACATTTATTTATTTGAAAAACTAAATTAACTTTTTTGGTGTTGTTTAAAGATTGGTGTAAAATTTTACACCAATTGAATTGAAAATTTTTCTTGAAAGCTTCAAAATCTTTTTGCAGATATCTATTTCGATGGTGTCAACGTAACTAATAAAATTTCATAAAAAAGTTTCATGAAAGATACTTCTATTCTTTAATATATCAATGCATCGTCAAGAAATTCTTTTTAAAAATGTATTCATCAAATTCGTTAATGAACAAAAGTAAATCATTGATATGAAGGAAACAAAGCCAAAAAAGCACAATGGAAAAATAATGAGAGCTACATGTAAACATATGAAAATTGAAATTCGAAACTAAAAATTATTGTGAAATAATTATTCAGCGTAAAATAATTAGTTCAAAATACAATAACTTCGAATATTTTATATTCAGGTCATTATTGAAACCCTTTGTCTGTTTTTTTGTTTAATTTCCTTTTCATTATTAGTATATTATAATAAAGTTCACGTGCCGCTGGCATCGATTAAAACCCACATTAAAAATAACGATTGCTTCCGATAAATCATTGTATTCGCATGGTATTTTACCTACTAGCTCTTTTTTCTCGAATTATTATTCGAGGGAACACTTTTTTGTTTTATTTTTCCCCAGGTTTTATTAAATCTATTCTGAAAATGTGTGGATTAATGTATTGAAAAACTGCGGATCAAGAATTTTGTGATAAACAATTTATTTAAATCTTTGCAAAAATTTAAAGAATTTTTTTCGATAATTAAAAATTTGAGATAAAAGTTCATTCCTTTCTCGTTACAGAACTCGTCGTTTTTTAACTTGAAGTAAAAAAAGGAAAGAATGGAGACAGAAACAAAAGGATTTACCCGCCCAGATAATAACACGTTTCCCGGAAGTCCGGGTCGTTCGCTGATGGACCATAATATCGATGCCGAATTGAAGTTCCGAGCTTCGGGCGAAATCCACGAAACCCCGTTAAAACGTGACGACGCATCAATCGTCTAATCCTCAAAGCGATTGTTACTCAAACCGTTTCTCGAAATCCATCGGTTCTCACTCGAAAGCGACATTTTATTTTCAACTTTATACATATATATATTTCCCTTCTACTGAATGTTGGAGTTAAAATATTTGAGTAGAAAACCAAAGTTAGAAATTTTACTTTTATACCATTAATTTTAAAAATATATTAGAGGAATAAATTTTCTCATTTTTCACTGGTTGAGAAAATCTGGAATAATAAATATAATTTTGATGTTTTATTTTTTCAAATACTCTGATTTGAAAGACTCGGCTACGTCTTGACATTAAATGATAAAGAATTAAAATTCGGTAAATTCATGTGTCAAAAAAAATTTCTAAATGTTATTTATTGTATGATTTATTGGGTAAAACAATGAAACTGCCTTAAGTGACTGAAAATTATAATATTTCCTAATAATTTTTGTTTTTTTTTGATAACAAGAAATTAAATCGCTTCAATAATAAATAATATTATGAAATAATATTTTTGTTAAGGGGGTCGTGTTCCTACTCGTTTGTCAATTGATTAGAACTTAAACGAAAATTTTCCAATTACCGTTTACACAATATATTCTGGGCATTTGATTTTTAAATGTTTTTAATAGTTGAAGAAATTATGTGCAAAATTTGTTGTAAATAAGGCATTACAATATAAATATTCTACTGAAAGTTCTTCAATTGACTATGTCGTCGTTAGCTCGCGTTGTTAATTTTTTGAGGTTATATAAACATAGGACGATCAACAATAATTGAGAATATTTCGAAAATTACCTCGATAAATATCCTACATATTTTACTACTCCATATGAATCGTTGGTAATTCATTAAAAAGTTTATCAATACTTTGCTATCTAATCGTTAACTTTTTTAAATTCTATTCAAGAAATATCTAAAAAAAAAGTGAAATGAGTGAATAAAACTGAAGTTTCAAGCATTTTTTTCCTAAGAGGTTTCGATAGCCTTGGCGAAAATAAATGAAAATAAATGAAGTTTTACATGTTAAAAATATAGGGAATCGAAATTCATTAAGGACGTTCCCAAGGTATCTTTACTCTGAATATTGTCACACTTTAGACGCGTGCTCTAACCTCCCTACGCGTGATCTAACCTTGTTTATGTAAACATGTTGTTTATTAATATTAATTGATAATAAATATTTCGTTCATTGTAAAAATCGATTTTTTATTAGCAGTAACCTACA
>JAPYYW010002766.1:0-22548 GCA_030522545.1 Cremastinae sp. A BG-2022a
TACAACATATGTGAAAACCGAATCGAAATATCAATTTTTCTGGCTGAAATGTTGAAAAATTCAAGTGTAACGCTTCAATTGGACGTCGCTGTATGTATCCATCGCGAAATTTTCTTAGTCCCGAACAGCTCAAAGACCCCGTTCGTGACTTTTCTTTCGGCCTCCGCAATCACAACAAATTCATCAATTTGAAAAATGAGTCGCGTATCGCATTGAGAAAAAAAAATACATTTTAAAATTGCAAAATTTATTTTATCTCTGGCAAAATTTTCGTTCCGATAGGTTCAACGACATTTTTTCTGCAAATTGAACAAAAATTTTTGTAGATATTGTCGGAAAAATTTATTTTTTTATTTAACTAAAGTGTTATTCTGTCTAATAAATAATTTTTCAATTTTAGATTTGTTAATATAAATAAATTTATTGTTAGCTGAACTATTTTTTTCTCAGTCTATCTGAATTATTAGAAAAAATTCCTCATGACTTTTTTTAAATTTAAATCAAGCTTCTTTCTGATATATGTTATACAATATATTTTTCTGCAAATTGTACACATTTTTTTGTATTTTTAGAAAAATTTATTTGTTGATTGAACCAAAGTGTGATTACCAATTTATAAGTATAATTCTCTCAAATTCTAAATAATGCATGAACTACATTTTTTAATCTAAATAAAATAGTCATCTGAACTAAATTCTTTTCTCAGTATATCTAAATCTTCTGATAAAACTCTCACGATTTTTTTTACCTAACTAATTTTTCAATATGATATACGTTAAACTATATTTTTGTACAATTAGTACAACATTTTACGTATTTTCAAATAATTCATTTGTTGATTTAAGGTAGGCGTCGCGTGATATAGTCTATTAAAAATTTTGGCTGCACATTTCGACATGACCTCAAAGAAGATTTGTATAATTTTTTAAGAAATTCTGTCTCAAACGATTTTACGCGACTCCTACCTTAACTAATGTGTATAATTATTCCAAATAAATAAAATAGGTATTAAATTTTTTTTCACTACATAAATTAATTTGATGAACCGAAGTAAATTCTTTTCTCAATGTATCTGAATCATTCGAAAAATTCATCACGTTTTTGTTTCGTAAATGAAAATTCGCACATTCCTGTGGAATAAAACGTCACTAACAAAAAATCATAAATTTATTATTCGTAATAATAGCCATACAATATCGAGATATACAATTATTCATTTACATTCAATTTGCGTGAAGACATTCCGTGTGGCGGTCTCGTGCGGTTTTCAAAGATTTTCCAGTCAAGAACTGGGCAACGGAAAACCTTAATAATTTATCCCGGCACGCGTTCTCAACCGTGGGATTTATACGTGGAGAAAAATTGTTACAATAAAATCGTTCCCGATAAAAAAAAAAAAAATTTCCGTGTAAAGTTGACGAAGCGAGGGTGCGCGTGTAAACCTTGCGCTTTTGTTTTTTATTTTCTGCAGAAGTTTACATACGATTGGCGATGGCGACCGAGTTGCCCGATGTAATTCCTCCGTGAGAAATAATAAGCGCGCGCGGTCGCGTGACGTGTATCACCGACGTAAGAAAAACGTGTATAATAATATACAAAGTTTTATACCGTGGCCCTCGAGCCTCGTAATAAAAGAGATTGTGGGTAAATTTAGAGCGAGAGAAAACGTCGTTTACTCGAGTTTTATTTGTTCGAGACAATGCGCTTGGAAAAGCTCGCCCAATTTTTTTCTCGTACTGGGGAAAGAATTCACTGAACTGTCCAAATATGTCTCGTTACTTATTATAAGAATAATAGTAGTTAAGGTAGTTCCATAGGTACAGTCATATCAAAAGTTTTTATCTCAATTTAACTCGATACCGTGTGATTTTTGAGCTTAAGTTTAGTAAGAAAAATTATTGCTAATTGTTTCAAGAACAGCATACTCAAAAGTCAAGGTCATTCAAGGTGACATGTACTTGCTACGTATGTATAAAAATTAAAAAATCATAATCTTAGAATTTTTTTTTAACTTGAGGAAGCTTCTTTGAAATACAATAAAAAGCAATGTTAAATTTTAAGAAGGTTCACCATCTAGATTTCAAGATATGTAGGATTGAAAATCGCAATATTTAACACGGGCTCTTATGGGAGAGTACTGAAAATAGGGATTTTTAACAATAAATATCTCAATTTCTACGTGGTGAAACGTCTTAAAATTTGGTACGCATATGCGTAACGTATCAAAGAATAACTGTACCAATTTTAAACAAAATCCTAAATAATCCATAAAACTATATATGTATATGACTTTCTGATAGAACTACCTTAAGGCAGTAACTACTTGATACCTTATATAGTAGTAGTAGTAGTAGTAGTAGTAGTAATATAAGGTAGTTACTACTACTAGTAGTTACTACTACTACTAGGTAGTTACAACTACACTGAGAATGGATTTAGTTGAAAAATATTTAATTGAAAATATTTCATTGAAACAACACTTGTTTATTTGAAATAATAAAACTTCAGTTAAATCAACCAAGAATTTAGTTCGATTTGCAAAATAATATCGTTGAACGTATTGAAACAAATATTTTGTTGAATCAACCAAATTTTGTTCTCAGTGTAGTAGTATTAACCACTAGGTAGGCAAAATCAAATCAAAAGTTTTTATCTCAATTTATCTCGATACCATGTGATTTTTTAGCTCAATTTTTGTAAGAAAAGTTGTTGCAAATTAGTTTGAAAAACATCATACTCAAAATTCAAGGTCATCCAAGGTCACGTTACGTATGTATTAAAATTAAAAAAATCAAAATCCTAGGATTTTTTTTAAACTTGAGGAAGCTTCTTTGAAGTACAATAAAGAGCTGTGAAAAATTACAAGTTCCACTAGCCAGAAGTCAAGATATCAATAGCTGAAGATCGCAATATTTAACACGTGTGCTCTTATGAAAAAGACTGCAGAAAATAATGATTTTTGACAATAAATATCTCGAGTTCTACGCAGTGAAACCTCTTAAAATTTAATACACAATTGCACATTGTATTAAAAAAGATTTTTGCAAATTTTCAAAAAAATCCTAAGAAAACAATTTTATGACAGAACTATATTAACGCGCCAAATGATCGACGCGCGTTCCGCAATCGCTCCTCGGAGATCGCGGCGTTTTGTTCGGAGGTATTATATCGGCCATTAGCACACACCTCGCTCTCGAACCGTTCGATATTTTCCTCGCGACGCTGTCGAACCGTGAAAATTCACCGGGCTCTCATTAATTGCGCACATATACCAATTTTTTTTTCTAATCCCCGTTGGAACGTGACACCCGCGCGTATATTCCCCGTTAAATTTCGTGCCCTGGCAGACACGCGCGCTCACGGCGTATCCGCGATCTATCGATAACTCGCTCCAAGTTGTCACCGCACGTGTTTTTTCCCCGCCCGCCTTATTTTTCTCGCCATTTCGTCGGAGATGAAGGGGAAAATCTCTCGATCCGGTTAAAGGTCAGACTCGTTTCAAATATTCAACGATAAAATATGAAATATTCGATGCGAGCTCCCAATGCGACAAGTCACTTCTCAAAACCAGTTTTCGCGAGAATCGATACACATATTTCAATTTTGCGCAATGCTCAATGAAAATAAAACAATTTTATTTGCAGTAAAATGCAAATAATACAATTTTTATTTGCACTCTACTGTGCCAAACGATTTTTCTGATATAGGAAATTTAAACAATTAAACAATAAAACGATTTTATTTGCAGTAAAATGAAAATAAAACAATTGTTATTTTCACTTTACTGCCAAACGATTTTTCTGATATAGGAAAATTTTTTTTTTCTTATATTTTTTTATTATTAATTTAGGGAAAGGGCAGTGAAAATTTTTAAACGTGTCGTAATAATGTTATTTTTTTTCGTCACACCAACACTCATTACTGCGAATTTATCATAACAAGGTGAATGTATTCTGGATGTTAGAATTTTTTATACGCGATTTCCGGTATATACCGAGCTTCACAATTGTGCAATCGGGCTGGATAGGCGCAACGCGAAAATAAATTAGATATAACAAATTGGCGCGCGCATGCTTTTCGAGCAAGGTGCTAATGGCTTCGTTGGGTTTTTATTCAATTTATATTTTTTTATCCAACGACCAACGGGTGAATCTCACGAGTAATTAATTATGTTAATTAAAAAGTACGTACCGTTCGATGATATTTTTTTCGTTATTAGCAAAGTGCTTACATAAAAAATAATTAATGTTACGTGTGGTGAATTCAATTTGGATAGTGTCTGGTTCCTCCTGTCAAACATTTTCACTTCGTTCTACGATTTTTTTATTTCAATACCGTAACAACTTTACCGTTAAAAATTGATTGGTAGTGAAGATTACACGTGAATTATGTATGAATTTATTTTTCATACGTATTTTTTATTATTAATAATATTCATAATAAATTAATAATAAAATTTTTCTATTTTGTTATGCGTATGAAAAAAAAATTACATATTTCCTGTGAAAGAAAAAGTACTGCGTCAATTGAAAGCTCACACAAGGTTAACATTTTTTAAATCTATTTTTGTACATAACAACCAATGTGAATATAACTTTTATTTTTTATTTTTAATAATATGTAGTGAAAAAAAATTTTTGCTCCTATACCTGTGCTCGGAAAATTTAATTTTTATTTTTATATTTTTATTTGCTTATTTATTTTTTTATATTTATTTTTTAAAAATATTTTTTTATTTTTATAAAAATTTAATTTTTATTTTTATTCATTTATACTTTGTACTTCGAAATCGTTTTTATTTTTACTTTTATTACGAATCTTCGCTGTGAAAAATCACGAGATCGATTGAAAAATGTTATCTTTGTTATTCGTTTGCTTCATTTTTTTTTTTATAAAAACGCATTCGAGGCAGAAATCGGCGGCGTTCACGCTCACGATGTAATCTAAAAGTACGTACAGCTGGTGTATGCATTATCCATGCTGCATTTACTTCCGTAAAATTCTTCTCGTTTCACGTCGTTTGCTCCTTCACGGAAATAATAATACAGTTATTTTGACTGCGTCGAAGTTGTCCGTAAAGCGGGCTTCGCTCGCAAGAAAATTCGAGCCACGTAAAATTTTCTTTCGCCGATTTTTTTTCACCATTTCGTACATTATCGATCGTATAACCGCAAATCATTTTCCACAATTTTCATTCTTTTATAGTTTTTTTGTCGAATAAATATTTATGGATTACGTCCGAAAGCGCGCACTTATTTTTTTTTGCTGAAACTTCAAGAAAGAAAAGTTTGTCAAATTTTTTAAATATCGAATATTAATTTGAGTTTTTCAATTTTTTTTTAAACGGTGTAAAAATATAAATTAATGATATTTTTACATAAATTTTGACACAAGTTTTAAAACAATCGTGAATAGTTTTTTTATTAGAAAATTTCGAATACGATTTTAATTTTTAGTTTCTTTTTAGTTCAATTTTTTTCACAAAAAACATAATATTCAAGATAGTTTTTAATTAAAAACAATTCTGTAAATAAACTGCAAAACTTTTTGTCATAATACTCTAAAATAAATAAATATTATATATTATTATTATTATAAATATTATTTACAATATTAAATGTTATTTCGAGTTTTTTAAACCTTCGTATCAATAATATTCAAAGTATAATTTTCCACGAGTATGCAAATTTTACTCAATAATTAAGAAAAGTTGTTACACAATTTTTAAATATATTTATTATTTAGAATTATCAAAAAAATTCTAATCGAATAGCAATAATTATCGAACGTATTCGTATAATCTGAACTTCCTCGTGAAGTTCTCGCGAAGAAAATTTCGACGTTGCGTTAGTGGCCGAGTTAGGTGGAGTGGAAGCCAAGGCGCAGCCAGTAGTAACGGCAATTCTCTTCCGGCAAGTGAGACTCTTGCACGAGTCTTATCTCTAAAACTCATCGATTAACACGAGAGCGGGAGAGAATCAATGCTGTTTTTACTACGTAAAACTATAGTAATTCCTCCGCGCTCCGACCGTACAGGACTTTCCTATGACTATGGACTATAGTTATTGTTATTATTGCTCGAAGAGATTGGAGCCCGGAGACCCTGCATCGGTAGTCGAGAGTCACGAGCGGAGCTTTACTTCCCAGTTTCAATGTAATTGCGGTTATCCCGAGAGAATGAAAGGATCGGAGCTTGTGTTTGTTTCTGCAGCACCTTCGAAAGGTTCCTCACACACTTCCGAGTGTCTTTGATCTTAAAACTTTTCACGGAAAACAAATATACTGACGAAAGTTTCGAAAAAAGGTTCTTCGGAGAAATTGTCTGTTACTCTGAAAGAGCTCTGATTATATGAATTTAGTAAATAAACATTTACTGACGATTTTAACTGTGTTGATCAGAAAAGCAATATTTGTATAATTTTTAAATAAGTTTTATTGATATCGCTATATAAAATTGTTTTTAATACCAATAAAGTTTAGCAGTATATTTTATTAATAAAAAAAAATAATTAAAGTTAAAATATTTGTGTATTTTTTACAAATAATTTTTATTGATATCGCTATAAAAATTTACTTTTAATACCGACAAAGTTTATCAGTTGTATTTTATTAAATTAAACAAGTAATTAAAGTTCATAAGAAATCTGACAATAGAGCCAGTATATAAAACAGACAAAACCACGTGTCTTCTAAATAAAAATAAAAACTTTTTTCTTTAACTAGTTAATTTTTTCAAATATTTAGAATGAAAAAAAGATTTAAAAAATTAAAAGAATTATAAAGATTAAAAAAATTATAAAATTTCTAACAAAATTGATGAATAAAGCTCAATGTTCAAAACATGAAATTTCAAATATAATTTTTTTACATCAAATTTCATTAAATATTGAATGGTAATTATAAAAGTGACAGTATTACTTCAAGTTCGTAGGACGTTACAGTATGAAATTTGAGTTCTTTTTAAGGTAGTTCTATCGTTGTTCTATGGTAAAAATGGTTTTCTATAGAATTTCTTAAAACTTTGTACATATGTTCTTTAACATGGTACTCAAGTGTGTATCAAATTTTAAAAGGTTTCACCATCTACAAATCGAAATATTTATTGTTGAAAATCATATCATTTTGTAACTTTCCATAAGAGCCTGTATTAAAAAATGTGATTTTCAACATGAAATATCCTGATATCTAGATATAGAAACCTCATAAAATTTGGCACCAACCTTTATACAGCATCGAAGAAGATTTATCTAGTTTTTTAAAAAAATCTATAGAAAAAAATGTCAATTGATGATTTTACCTTTAGTTTACATAGGAAGGAAACTTTTGAACGGACTGTCGCAGTAGAAATACCTTAAATCAAGTTCTAGAGTGATAAATAAAAAATGCGTAAGAAAATATGACACAAATTCGTTCTCGCAATTGGCGTTCAAGAGAGCATATCGCAGGCTGAGGAGCTGAGGACGAGGCAGTCAACTAGACTCTGGAAAATGATAAAAAAAACGTTGAGTAAGGTCTTTGGGTGGGAGATATTAAGAAGAGAGTATACCGGGACTTCCGGGTCGCTTGGCCTGATAGCAGAGCTCCGAGTAAAATAACACATTGTGAAATCATCATTTTTACGTACGCCCGTGGACTTTCGAGTGTCGGCACGTATACGACAGTCACGCTCGTGGACGATTCCGCACTTTTATGCGGGTTTAAGAACCGGAACGTTGAATTTCGCTCCTCTTGTCTTGAAAATACGCCGGGGTAATACGAGATCTTCGTGACTACGAATGTGTGAACGTTCGCACTTTTACCGACTCTCAGACTCGAGTTAAACAAATTTGGAATTGACGAATCGTTGAAAAACAATCAATTATACAATACGTTACGATGTTATAGGCAAAAAATTAATTTTTCACGAATTTAATAAGCTAATTGTCATTCGAACATGCGAAGTATTATTTTTTTAAATGAAATTTAGAAGAAAACATTCTGTTTTAAGGTGATGTGAAATACCCAATTTTGAGTGAATTTTCGGACAAATCCCATGCTCGTATTTTTCAAACAAATGAAATGAAATTTGAATATGTTTGAGTACAGTAAACTAGTGCAAGACATGCTTGGAATTTCAAGAAATTATACAAAAAAAACAAATTTTTTTTTCGTTTTTTTTTTTAAATTACGAGAATGTCATGCACTATAGTATAGTGTACATTGCTTCGCTCATCCCTGTTCAGCAATAAAACTTTGTTTACGTTTCTGGCAGTGCACTCTATTAAGTGGCAATAAACGGACGACAATGGACGCGAAAAATTTAGTATTAGGTACCTGAGCTGAAGCTTAGTATATACCAAAACATCATTTTATCACGCACTATATCTGAATATCATTAAGCAAGTCCCTCGTTGAGGGCACCTTTGGTTAATCAGAATTAACGAGAATCATAATTATTTCGAGGAACTGATACTTAAATATAAAAATTTTAGAAACATTGCCAGAATACTTTACAGAAAAAAATTAGTATACAAAAATTTTTTTTTTAAAAGACCAAATCTACATAGTAAATGACCCTACATCAGGGTAATTCTCTGCATTCAGAGAGAGAGAAAAACAAAAAATAATTTAAAATAAAAATAAAAAATAATACGGTGGGAAGTATATAGACCAAGAATGGTGTTAAATTAATACCATTTTAACACCACATTTTTTACAGTGTATGCTCACGAGATCTCGTGATTAAAAAAATTATCCCTAAATTGGAGGGTGGTCGTATTGAGTAATGTGCTGCTCTCGTTTGTTCGTAAACGTTTTCATATTTTCACAATGAAGTAACCGTGATATTGTGGATACATATAGCGATAACAAACGCGTACGAAGCGGATGAATGCTTCAACTACGCATGAAAGTAAACGATATGCAAAGTTTATTCGGATATCTTTATTGTTCGATCGTTAGCGAGCTCACGTGAATAATTTTTCAGAGATTCGTGATGTGATCGCTCCTGGCGGTACAAGTCAATGGCACGATTTCATTGAAGCGAGAAAACAGTACGATCGCTTTCAAATGCAGTTCTCGTAATCCCGGAAGTGTATACTCGTAGAACTATTTTTTATTTATCGTTAAGTAAATTCACAAAATAAAACGATCACAGCAGAGAATTATTTCCATTTGTTTCGTTTTATTCCAAATAATTTAAAATAGCTTCATTAATTTATTAAAACTAAATAACTAAATTTTTAAAAATTTGCAAATTTTGTTACTTATATTGTTAAAAATTGTACTATCTTTAAATTTATAATTATACTTAAAATATGATTCGTTGTAAAAGTTTAAATTTTTTCATTGTAAAGTATAGTGATTTTACATGTATATTGTATATTGTATATTTGTATATTGTACATGTATATTTTTTGTGGATTTTTTTTTCGTTTTTTTTTTAAATATATTAATTGGTTTCTTTTCTTTCTTGATAAAATTGTCTCGTCCCGTGATTCATGGCTTATTATTAAACGAGATTAAATGGGTACATGTGTAAATATAAATAATATTTATGCCATTTCTTGCTGGATACACGCGAGGCTTTTTACTCCGGCATGAGTATCACTGGGCCCGGGTGCCTTCACCAGGGAAACTCACGTCCATTCGTTACGGTCCAGTTTCACTCTCGATACAGTATCGGCAAGTTTAGATTTTTTTAATTCGTCGGAGAAATTACCTATTCCTACGTTTTACAATAATATATTCCTCTCTCTGACTATTACGTCAATATGGGGCAACTATATAGTGATAATTTTTTTTTTCATTCACATTTATGAATAGAGTGATTTTGAAATTGTAGAAAAAAAATTCTTCCTTTTCTACTTCGAGGATTTGACACGTTTCAAAATTTGTTTCGAGGTTTGTTACAAAAAATAATTAAATGATTCCTCCACTCGTGTACTCGATTTAAATTTCATTTGAGTCGTGTCTATTGTTTGCGAAGATTTCTAGCTCGTGCAGCGTAGAAAGGTCGAGACTGAAAAGCCTTACGAAAAAATTAGTCAATTACTCGATTACGATTAGGAAACATCTTCCTGTGAATTTCACCAAAAAAATTTTGAAAACTTGTTGACTTTACGTACGAAATATCTAGACGAATGTCTTTTTGAAAGTTTCTATGAAAAATTGTCCAGAAACACGTCAGTATTCAATATTTACTCCAGAATATTGTCCAGAGGTTCGATTTTACAGAGAATACGTTATGGATGTTGCGTACGAATATCATTGAATTTCTGGTTTCGTGGAGATTTTGATTGGTCACGAAGGCTTATACGTGACACGCGAGGGAGTTCTTACAGGAATATTAGAACAACTCGTTATGTCTGACCGGACACTAACTTTTTCTACTCGATGGTCGGATCGAGCCTTGCATTGCATTTTCAATCGATCTTAATTACACGCTATGAAACGTTTCGATCGATGTTCGACCGTTTCCCTAGTTTTCGGCGGGGCTCGGCACGCATTGCAATAACTTCTCATTGATGGAGTCGTAGAAATATTACATGAGCATTGGCATACGTTCAAGGCATTCAGAGTTACTTCAAACAATAAAAAAAGTAAAATTTCTTTTATTTTACTTTGAAACGTACTATTAGTTTCATTTAAATGTTTACATTGATTAAGAAGCTGTTATTCAAAGCAATTTTTTTAAATGAATAAAATCATAACATATATGAATAAACAGTACTTTCAACTTTTCAACGAATGCGATATGTATGAATGATTCTGGATATATATGATTAGCAAATCATTGATACTAATCAATGTTATTATTGCTTTGTGCTGATAGCTTTGTTATCAATTAACGATTTAGATACAAAAATGATATTGTTAACAAATCATTAATACTAACAATCATGTAATTTTTTATAGGATTGAAGTTTTATCACTAATGAGGTTCGTTATCAATTAACGATTTAAATACTAATATAATATAATATTCAAATCATTAGTACTAATAATATAAGCAAAAATTCATAGGATCATTTTTAATAATTCGTATGATCATTTCTAACAATTCGGTCCAAAAAATGAATAATTTTATTTTTTCGCATCTTTGGAATGATAAAAAAATGCCACACCAAAATTCAGCCCTTTAATAAATTTTTCAGAGGTTGCGATTAAAAATTTTTTATTTCCCATTTAAATAACCTTATTGCAAAAAAGTTTTTTTTTCATTCGAAATTTTGTAACTCAATGACGGAGTAATTCACATATTTTTCCTCACATATTTTTGTAGAAAATTTGACACTCTAGAAAAAAGATTTCTTGTAATTTTTCGATAAATTGACAAATTGACTTCTTCAAAAGTTATTTAAGATTAAAGTAGAAATTACGTAAAAATTCACTTTTACACATGTAAATTTGTAAAAATCAATATAATGTAAATATTTCAAATAATTAATACAGCGAAAAAATGTACTAGTAATTTTGTCTTCATTTAGTATATTAAAAAATAACTCACCTCAATATTCGTCTATTTAAAAAATTATGGTATTGTAAGTGATAATATTGCTATAGAGCCTGTTTCTAGTAAAAAAAAAATTTCTTAAGTTATAAAATAACTGAATGATATGATTTCGTACCACTTGAAATAAAAAAAACACATTTAACGAGGTTTATACAGATTTATACCTGTAAAGGTGAATTTTTACACAATTGCAACTTTAATCTTAAATAACTTTTGAAAGATTCAATTTATTGAAAAATTACAAGAGACCTTTTTTAGTAGAGTGTCAAATTTTTTACAAAAATATGCAAAGGCATAAATATATAAAAATTCTAATTGAAAAAAATTTTCCAATGTTATTTAAATGGGAAATAAAAAACTGAAAAATCGCCACCTTTAAAAAGATTTTTAAAGGGCTGAAATTTGATGTGGCATTTTTATTTATTATTCCGAAGATATTAAAAGTATGTCCGTTAATAAATAAAATTAGTTATTTTTTGAATCACCAATCTATGTAATTCTACCATAGGACCAAAGTTGTAAATTTTGTGCAGTTTCGTTATCAATCAACGATCAAGAAAAAAAATTGTGAACGTGACCTAATTTTTTATGGATATATAATCTCGTTTAAATAAAAATCAATAAAAGTGATGAAGAAACCGAAAATAAGGTATCAAGATGGATTCTCGTGACGAGTCGAAGGCAAGAAACTCGAGCAATTACGAAGTAGTAATTTCGTTATTTACATTTAGTCACGGTTAGTGTTCGCTTTAATAAGTCGAGGTGTACGTTCATTATATCCAATTCACGGACTCGTCTAATAATCTATGCGGTGCATTAGAAAACGTCGGGCTGCCGGAGAATAAAATACGAGCTCCGTGCAACGTCGAAGGGAAAAAAAGATGCGAGAACGTTCGGGAGAAAGTGATCGATGACTGGCACAATTTAGTCGGTGCGATCGAAAATATCGGAAGTCGAACAACTGACAGAACAATGCCAAAAAACCCGTTTCCCAAACGTCACATTAACGAATCAGTAAACTACACATTGAAGCAAAATTGACACAAAAAAATTGTATTTCCCTCATTCTGGGAAAAGAAATGAATATTAGGAAAAAAAAAATTCCATAGAAAAACATTAATTGAAAAAAAAACAAGTGATGTTTGTTAAGCGCTTTTAAAGCGATAATTTGTTTCTTTTTTTCAATTGCTATTTTGTAGTAATTGTTATTGGATCGTGAAAACAATGGCAAAGTAAACAATTTTTTCAATTTCGCTCGATCGTTATTGCCACGATTATTATTGGTATTCCCTCGAACGGCGTTGAAAAATCGGACGGCAATAAAAAATGACGAAAGAAAAGAAAAAAAAGTCCCGGATAATTTGTCATTCATTTCGGCGCCAATGTTTCTTTTATTGCGTTCACTTTCGTGGCTCGGGAAACTCGCCAACGGCGAGCACCGAACGCTCGCGACGACGAAAGTCATTTCGTTTTTTTGCGCGCGCGCGCGGAGTAACGAGCCGCAATTGCATTGTGATACGGGAGCTCGCATGCGTTTACAATTCCGTGCTCCGGCGAGAGAGGCAATAAATGATATTCCGTCGACTGTAAACATGGAAACAGAACAATTGACACATTTTTGCACGAAAACACTTTTTTCACGCGATCCTGTATGTTTTTTTTCTAATCCAATATTCTGCAAAAATTGATTATACATTTTTCGCTCCTTTTCAATTTTCCACAGTTAAGATATTATTTTCTTCAACGCGAGTTTTTAATTTATTCCGCAAACGGCACTGGCGTGACTCGCCGAGCAATTGACACATTTTTGCACAAACTTATTAATATTTCTCTCACCATTTTCAATCATTTGAAAACCGAAGAAAATAATACCTGGTTTGTTTTTCTGGTTTCAACTTTTTTTTCAAATCTGTAACAAGTCGCTTGAAAATTCACGAGTTTGCGAAATGAAATTTAAAAAATCTAAAAAATATGTATTACGCAAGGGGAATTATAAGGAGGCACTTGCATAAAAATTATTTGAGCAACATTAAATAATTAAATTGATAAAACTTCACATTTTATTTAACTATATAACTTCCTAAAAAAATATTATTGAATTATATAAAAATGTTGAGGTAATGTCATTTAAAAATGTCATTTAAAAACCATTAATAAATTATTTATGTGTTGTTGTTAATTTGATCGTGAAACAAACCTAAAAATACTAAATTATTCACTAGAAGTTTTTTGTTTAAAAACTAACAATTACTTAAATATAAACAAATGCACATCAAATTTATTTAAAAATATAATAAAAATGCTGAATACACTGAAAAGTAATTGAATCTATTAGTTTTCTGTATTGTTGGAAAGATATTAAAGTCACTTTCGTCATGATTTATAAAAACGAGTACAGAGAAAATTGCAACTTTTCGTTGCACATCTAATCCACGTATTGCTCAATAAGAAGACAGTGAATTATTCTCAGACCATTTGTATCTATTGTACAAGATTTGTTTAATTTATTGAAATTTACTTCTTCACGTTTTTCAAATTAAATAAAATTTTATGAAGGGTAACAAGCACACGATATACTATTGACTATTATGTTCAATTAAAAAAAAATATATTAATTTTTGTACGTGATAAAAAAAAACGTTTGTTCGAAAAAAAATTCAACTCTTTCACTCTGTGAATTTTGAGTAATCAATATTTTTCTTGGACTGATAAGAATGCCTATACTTATTATAAATCATAGCTGCAAACGAAGATGACGTTTGAACTTGAGTCGATATAATGTAATATATTCTTGGTTACATCGAGAAGTAAATAAGAAGTGGAAAAATATTATTGCTGTGAGATCTTGGGTCACGGAGAGCGAACATGTGTGTCACACACGCGTTAGCAAAGAAGATGACCTCGCCACTGCGTCGTCAGGACGAGAAGTCAGGCGCCCCGTGGACTCGCTGACACTTGATCGTCACTGACACACCTGTCTCCATTATGAATATTATTTAATATCCAACGAATCAACGTCCCATCATCTTCATCACGTTGCATAATTTAGGAATTAACTGGAGTGATTTTAAAAGTGGTGACATGTTACCATATTTTTGACATGTTATTTTTTTGAAATATTATAGGGGAGAGGGGGGGGCAAGATGGGCTATTCAAGAAAAAAATGCTTCAAACCTTATTTTTTTCACTAGTTTCACTTTTTTTAGTCCCTTGTCAAGTATTTGGTGTTAATTTACTGTGTCGACTATAAATAAAAATTCGAAAAATGTGGGGCAAGATGGGCTCTCATCCCTAAAAAAATGTTATAATGTGAGTTTTTTTACTTGTATCATATTTTTGTATTTAGTATAACAATACACTAACAGTTAATGATAAAAATATGGAGCCAAATGGAGCTTTTAGAAACTTGAAACAAATTTTCTTGTTATTTTTCTGTTCAATAGCTAATTGACGAATTTGAGAAAAATTTATTTTCATGCGCTAAAACATCATGCAATATTTTAAATTTGAAAAAATTCTTTAAATGGTTTCACAGTTATCAGATTATAAATTCCTAGAATTTTAACATTGTTTGCTATGAAGAATCTTCATAAATTTTTTAAATATAAACAACAAATGGTCATAATAGTACGATTATTGTTAAGTTTGTAGAATTTATTGTTTTGAAAGTAAGTTTTAGAAATCTGAATATATTTTATAAAGTTTTTGCATTTCTAATTGTTTTTAAAACAATACAATTATCAATAAATAAATATTTAAATGAAACAATACAATGTTAAGAAGCTTCAAAATCTAAAAAATTATCTAGTTTATGGAACAATCTTATGAATCCAAAATTATTATGAAAAACTCTCACTTTTGTCATACAGGGACATGTCCATTTCATCTTTTTCATATTTTTCATCCAATTAATAATTTTGTATTATCAGTTGTATAAAATTTTTTAACTATTTAAATAATTAAATAACAATCGTTATGCATATTTTTATTTCATTTTTGAAAAATTGGTAAAATGAATGTGGAAAATTTTGTTGCATAATTAATAAAGTTTGCTGATGTAATAAAATAGAGAAATTTGTTGATTACATTTAACAAGACGACAGTTAATTGGTGTTTTCGTATTTTGTTATACTAACGCGAGATACATGCGCGATATCTCGACCCGCGACTAACAGTCACGAGTTTATCTTGCACTCATCGTGTCAAGGATGTGATTCGTGCATAAAAGCAACGGTATCGTCACGTACTCCAGGAGAATAACAACTTCATCAAGGATAAACAGTAGCATCCTGACAGTGTACAATTAAAAAGAAATTAATTGAATGGGCTTTAAGTACATCATCCTAGATTGCAGGTTTCGAAGTCATTCGATATGCACGATTATAATTAATGACTATATCCTTCCTTCTATTTATTTTTCAAACTAATTAGATTATGCACATCGTGTCTTATTCGTTTACTATTTTATAAACAGAATGAAATCATATTTTTTGTATTTTATTCAAATAGGCTGTTTACATTTTAGATTTAAAAAAACTCGATTTTTTTACCAATTTATTTATGGAAAAAATTAGAAAATATTTTTAAAAAATATTTTTTAATTGATGAGATAGTAACAATAATAAAATTATTATGACGAAAAAAAATAAAGAATATTTTTAATTGACAACTGTTTTAATTAAAAACTATATGTTCATTTTTTAACACTTTTAAATTCTTTTTACAGAAATAAAAAAAAATTTAAGCAACGAAAGTGGCAATAAAATATATTGTGGGAAAAAGGAGATAAAAAAATATTAAATGTGTTAAGTAGGTCGAGAGAAAAAAAAATATATAGGGGAGAGGAGGGCGAACTGGGCCTCTAAAATGTTTAATGCGCAAAGTGCTTGGGGGTAAAATGGACCCACTAGATTTTTAAAAACCTAAAAATATTTTTTTCGAGCAAAATGAAATTCTAAAATTTTTGTCAAGTAGAAATGGTTAAGTAATAATGAGAATAATGGAATAAGAGGTAAAATATACGTCACAAGTTCTACAGCATTATTTTCCATAATTATTCTCCAGAATTGAATGCGTAGAACGCTTGAAAAGCGCTCAGCAGTCCATTTTAAATACTGTATGATGTTTTAGGACGAAAAAAATTTTTATGAAATTCATCAAGTAGTTATTGAACAGAAAAGTGCCAAGAAAATTTGATTCAAGTTTCTAAAAGGTCAATTTTAGAGCTGTTAGAGCATTTTTATACTAAATACATGACAAAAAAAACTCAAAAATATGATACGAGTAAACCAACTTTCATCATAAAATTTTTTTTTTTGGGGGAAGATACCTATTTTCCCTTTATTTATGGTGGATACAGCAAATTAACACCACATATTTGACAAGAGGCTAAAAAATAGTGAAAAGAGTAAAAAAACAGAGCTTGCAAGCATTTTATTCTTAAAGGGCCCATTTTGCCCTCCCTTTCCCTATATATTTTTAATATTTTTCTCAAAACTTCGTTAAACTATTTTTCAACGAATGAGAGTGTCAAAAAACGAAACTATCGTGACGAAAAAGCGGGCAACAAATCATCGAATGTGCGATACAGTTTAATGGACGGAGCACGCAAGTCTTTGCAAAATCGTTGATTATTAAGTCATCAAGTTTGCGTCTTAACTCACGATGTGCGTTGCGCATACGTAGGTGCGATAAAAGATACGGGATAATCAAAAAGTTGGTTGTTCCCTGCAATCAACTCGACGCGAGCCGAGACGTCGCATCGTATAATTTAGTGCAACGCACCTGGGGCGATTCCCTCGCTGATTAATACGCAGAGCGCCGCACGTATACGTGCACAAGGTGCGAACGTCTTGCTGAACGTCTGCCCCAGTGGAATTTCTTTTCACGATCGAACACGACGACGCGAGAGTCAAACTGTTGCGTTAAAGCTATGTCGATACTGCAAGAATGAAATGGATACACCGTAATTTTTGACTCACGTAGTATTTAGAATAAGCAATGTTGCCATGGAGTGAGAAAGACTGAGATAAGGTAAACGTCCCAATAGTTGGACAATTTTTGCCATATTATTTTTAATAATTGAATAATTTTTTTTCTCAATAAAATTGTATAGATTATTCTTCCTGTATGAGGAAGTGTATTTTTCATAACGTCAATTTATTGGAACAAAAGTCCATTTTCTGTTCAACTATTGGGACATTCTACATATTTAAACGTTTAAGTACATATAATTATTAACTATATTGTTTAAAATTAATACATATATAGTGAGTTTTGGATTGCTAAAATATCAGATAATATAGTTTAGATACGAATTTGAAATAGATGTTTTTTTTATATTAAAAAAAAAGATAAAGTAAGAAAACCCTTAGCTGTCCAACTATTGGGACGTTTACCTTAGTCTACTTCACTCGAGAGGCTCGCAAAAATTATGCGTAAAACCTGACAGGTGACGAGCGAAGTGACGTAGTTATGTATAGCAAATTGAAATTAAACAGTTTTAATCATGTTAAAACCACAGTTTTAATCATGCCAAAGAATCTTTGACTTTTTCGAAAACCAACAAAAAAATAACCAATAAATTATTGTATTGAGTTGACAAAATATGGCTATGTTAATAAAACATTGGTTATGTTACTAATAATAAGGAATCTTTATGAAGTATACACTTCTATCTATCATTTATTTTTAAATTTCGCGCACATTGTAATCTCTGTATGACGTTGCCATGTCTATACTGAGCTACGATCTAAAAGTACATTTGGAATATTTATTTTTCAATTACTACTATCACATGCTCTGAGCCTGTATTTTTAAGCATTTAAAATGTTCCTTATAATATTTTCTCTTATTGTACCAATTTTTATTGAAATCTGAAACTGTGATTTCCCACAAGACTCAATGATAAATGTGTGAAATTACAAATGCCAATATCTTTTTTCTGGTTCTCTGTAGACTTTTAAAAATTGAACTGAATCTTATTCGTGACATAATCCAAAATTTTATAATCGACAGTACTACCTTAACCCCAACAAATTTCAATTCCAATTTTTTTACGCAATTCGACGACGCAACATAATCGAAGAAAGCAAAAGAGAGAAACGTCGGGCTCGTAAATTTAAAAAAAAAACGCAATCCGGATTCGATCTTCATCGCGTGCAACAAGCCGGAGCTTCTTTCTCGATTTTACGACCGAAATCTTCCGCGCCGCTTTTTCAAATTTTATTATATATTTTTCCTGCTGCACTCGAACGAACGTTGCATTTTTTCGAGTGAAACCTGCGATAAATTAAGTTTATTTTTTCGCGAGCACTGGCGCATCGTTGCGTCACTCGTTCGTAAGAAGGGAAAAGAAAATGAAAAAAAAAACAAATTCTTCGGCAATTTCGTTACTTTTGACGCGCTGTCAGTTTTCAGCGAGTTATCGCGTTTCGCGGTGTGTGGAAGCTCGTCTGGAGAACGCGTTCGTCGTCGAAACCGAGGACTTCGCGTTTTGACGAAGAATAAATATACGGGGGACAAAAAAACGGTAATTTTCGGTGAAAAAATTAATACGCGATAAAAGCATGTCCGAGATAAAACACACGTAAATGGGATAATTTACAAGTTTAGTAGATTTTTCTCGTCGGGAACGGGCGCTCGGCGTAATAAACGCCTACCTTCGCGTGAAAGGAGAGTGCACCGTTCTCTTCGCCGAGATCACCTTCTCGCGCCTCTCTCTCCTCTCCTCCCCTCCCTCTTCACTATTTTTCCCTATTGCTATTAATTATAATTATTAGGGATAATACGCGAGCCGATCCCGACCGCAACATCGCCAAGTTTATTGCCATTGTTTCCAGGCCGAAGGTGTCTCGCGTTTGCTGTACGAAACGAGATCGCGTTTTTAGCTCCTTCGCCTCGATGAAAACACGAGGCGCGATCGATCGGGCCTCTCGCACGATATTATAAACTCCCTGTCCACTTATTCAATACTTCTAATACCCGTTTATCGAGAATAATTGAATTTTTACTCCCAAATGGGAAACGTGTGCTTTGCTCGAGTTACATCTCGCATCGAGTTTTCTCGTGGAACGATTTTGAAGATAGTCTTATTTGAAAATATAATTGGCTCTTTGATCGGTGGTGTGCGAAATTTTGGAAGGTAATATCGTCTGAAAAAATTTCTAGGGATTTTATAAAAATTTGGTAACAAATTATATATACAAAAAAGGTCAACAGATTATTGAAATTAAAAAAAAAAACAACAACAAGAAATTGTTTGAAGTGAAAAAAAATGTTTTCATGAATAATGAAACATGCCGAGTTACTGAAAACTGATAAGACTTAAAAAGAATTTTTTATTTAAATAAATATCAATATCCATAAAAAATAGTTCGCCATTATTTAGATATCATCGAAGTTTATTCAGTCGTTCAGCTGTCAAGAATTAACAAAAATAAACAAAACACCAAATTTCTTATTTACTTTAATAATTTTTATGCTCAAGAATTCAAGCACACTTTTTAAAGGATTTTAATATTTTATATTGTTTAAATGATTTCAATAAAATTATTGGAATCCTTTATAACTCAACATTTAATAAATCATGAAATCTACAATGTATAAATGTATAAATTTTATATGATAGGAAACAATGTTAAAATTTATTAATTTGAAACTGTCAAATGTTTTCAAAGTTTGATAATTCTGAAATCATTTAACGAATCATTATTAAATTTGATATTTACAATAAATAAAATACCAATAATTCATCCATACTTATAGTGTCCATTATTTAATTTCTATGTTAACGATAGCTCTTTATTATGAATAGTTTAATTAATTTTACAAAATTTAATAATTTACAGCTCTTTCAAAATCCGATTTATATTTCATTCACAGTGATATATTCCCTCTAAATGCATGGTAATAAAAGTAATGAGTCAACATTTTTCAAAATCTCGATCAAAGCTAACGTTTTTACTTCACAAAAACTTTCTCAAAGTTATTTCTACGTTTTCTTCATTTGGAGCAACATTCACTCTAAAATGCACGAAATATCGAGTAATAAAGATAACGAATAAAACGTGTTTAAACGTTTAAATTTGACTTTTGGCCTCAACCATTTTCTCCCTATAACGAATATTACACAAGGAACGTTTCCAAATGACAGAGTGCATTTTATTCCATAAAGAAAATTCGCTCAAAAGTGCTCGAATGGCAATAAAGTACTAACGAGGAGAAGATAAACGTCTCGACGTTAAAATTCAACATTCGGCATGAACTTTTTCCTGCTCGGTTGTATATAAAGCGTTCTCGAGAAACGCGAAGATACGCGTTTCGGCGATTTTATCAATCCTTTAATTTTCGCGATATAGAAGGCGTCTCGAGAGCTCGTGCCTGTGTGGCCGACCCGTTCGGGGAAGTGATAAATCGACGCGTGTCTCGATTAGCCGCGTTTAACATGATCTTATAAAAGGTGCGCTTGGAGAACAAAAAAGAAAAACGGGCGCTCGAGCCTGTTTCGCTCGACGATTTCGCGGGGGGCGCACAGGTGCACCTCCCGGGCATTAAGTGTCGATCGAGTGAAAGAGCGCCGCCACTGCGGAGCTCTTAAGTCTCTGAAACCGAAGACCGCGCGAAGACCTCTCTCGATTTATTTATTCCCGCGCAATGTTATTCCAGTTCTCTCGTATCTCGCCCCGATCGCCAGCGAATTAGTGTGCCAATAATTCTATTCTCTATACACGGTACTTCGTTCGTAGTCGAGAGTTTATATATTTCTACTAAGGTAAACGTCCCAATAGTTGGACAATTTTTGTTATATTATTTTTCATATTTGAATTATTTTTTTCTCGATAAAATCATATGGATTATTTTTCATGTAAAAAGAGATTTATTTTTCATAACTTTACTTTATTGAAACAAACTTGCTGAACTCTAGAGATGGGATTAATTTTCTGTCCAACTATTGGGACATTCGATATACATATTCAAACGTTCAAGTATTTATTTACTAGAAATATTGTCTAAAATTAATACATAAAATGAGTTTTGGATCACTAAAATATCAGACAATAGTTTAGATGTGAATTTGAAACAGACTTTTTTGTTTGAGTATTTTTTAAACAAAGATAAAGTGTGAAAACCTTCAACTGTCCAACTATTGGGACGATTATCTTGGCAGGTTATATGGCTCGGGTGCGAAGCGCTCTTGAAGTAATCGTAAGATTTACGATTACGTAATAATTGAATATTATCTTTACTTTTTTATATTTACCATTTTTGAAAATAATTCGCCAAAAAAAAGACATTTATTTAAAAAAGCTGATTTGAAAAAAATTTTCATCATCTACTTGCGAATTTCTAAACAGTGCATATATCGCTAAAATATTTTTGTTTTTATTATGTACTACAACAATTTTTTGAATCATTCTTTGAAAGATAAAAAAATTGATGTATGTAATCGCTCTCTAGTGGTGAGTCATAACAAAATGAATAGCGCGAAAATGTTCTATGAGTTTAAATACGTATTTGAACCAATTTTTATTCAGATGGGTCAATTTTTATAGAATTTCATACTCTGCAGTGCCATCTGGTCACGATAAGTCGAAATAAAGTAGCTTATATTCAAATCCACGTTGTAAACTGTCTCTATGACAAAGTTCATTAAAAATCCGTGCAGCCGTTTTTGCGTGATTGAGTAACAAACATCCAAACATACAACAAAAATTTTTTTACCCATTCTTTGAAAGATATAAAAATTGACATATGTAATCGCTCCCTGGTGATGAGTCACAACAAAATAAATAGCGCGAACATGTTCTGAGTTTAAATACGTATTTGAATCAATTTTTATTTAGATGGGTCAATTTTTATAGAATTTCATACTCTGCAGTGCCATCTGGTCACGATGAGTCAAAATAAAGTAGCTTATATTCAAATCCACGTTGTAAACTGTCTCTATGACAAAATTCATTAAAAATCCGTGCAGCCGTTTTTGCGTGATTGAGTAACAAACATCCAAACATACAAACATTCACGTTTATACAAACATTTATAAAAACATTCAC
>JAPYYW010002767.1:0-18370 GCA_030522545.1 Cremastinae sp. A BG-2022a
CAACATATAATTTATTGCGAAAGACAAATATTTAAATTATAATTAATTTAATAAATGTATTTTTAATAATTTAATAATTGAGAAAAATCAAATTGCTGTTTAATTGCTAAGTTACTCCTTTCCGTTTGGTAACGATTATTCAATAATCTAAATACCTTCACGGACGTTGATACATTTTTTTTTGTAAATTAATTGGAGCTACTTTTACAAATATCGCAAATAAACGTTCACTGAAAAATGTACTTGCTGACAACTTACGTTCGAGCAAAACATCGTATTGAATTTGTTAGATTTTTTGTCACGACATATAATTTATTGCGAAATGCAAATTATACAAATTAAATTGCGAAATACAAATATTTAAATTTTTATTAATTTAATAAATCTTTTTTTAAATTTTAATTATTAATTTTATAATTGAGAAAAATCAAATTACTATATTTGCCAAAAATCTCTCCTTTCCGTTTGGTAACGATTACTTAATAATTGGTATATACTGTCACGGACGGTGATACACTTTTTTTGTAAATTAATTTGAGCTGCTTTTACAAATATAAAAAATAAACGTTCAGTGAAAAATTTACCAATTGACAATTTACGTTCGAGCAAAACATCGAATTGAATTCGTTAGATTTTTTGCTACAACATATTTTATTATATTGCGGAATAAAAATTGATTTACAATAAAATTATATGTCTATTAAATTAATTTTTTTTAATTTTAGCTATATCATTCTTTATTTTGGGTCTTTTTGAATGTAGTTCTTGTTTTTAAATTCAATTTTTTTTTAATATTTCAATTTGAATTAACTCAATATAATTTTTAAATAATTATTTACTAGATATTTTTAATTGTAATCAATTTAATGAATGAATACGCCAAATAATATCGTATTTGATTAGTATACATATGTGTCAATAATACAATAATAACTCGTTGATTGAATCAAAGATAAAATATACAGTGGATTGATCGACTCTTTTCATTAATAAACCATTAATCAAACTTTCATTTAAATATGTAAATTATAAAAAAGCAAATAATATTTGAAGCAAAGTTTATCATATCATATTCGAAAATTTCTTTCAAGTAAAAAAATCGTTGATAGTTATATAAAATACTGGTACAGTCACTACAAATTATTAAGAATTTGTTTATAAATTAATCGAAAGAATTTTAAGGATAAATTGGTATAATTAAAAAAATGGTGACAAGGCTGGTGGCTAAATTTTTTATATTTTATGTCAAAATATATGTGTCAAATGTAAAAATTATTCATTATAAAATAAATCCATTTGAACCATGTTATAATTTCCAAAAAAACTCACACCTTCGAAACATGAGTTTATTCATTTCGGTAAAAAAATAAATAATTATTATATGTACGTTTCATGCTCCGATTTCCTCGACAGAATTTTTTCTATCCAGACCGGAAAGAATATTTCCTCGAGAAAAAATGAAATGTTGCCTTTTTAGGTGCCAATTTACGAAACGATATCAATGTGTATACTTTTATTAATTATACGTACACGAAACTCTGTATTACTTCGCTATTTTTTAATTTTTTTTTATGGGAAAGTAGCTTGTCAAAGGTATATACTTATTAATATACCGATAATTATTATTTAAAAAAAAATACCGATAATTATCGCCTCTTGTCTAATTAAAACGAAAAAATTTGATCCGACGAAGGAGTACTTTCGAGTGAATGCCAGTCGACGAGTCTTGAGGCGGGTGGTCTTGAATAAGATATTATATAAAGTATACCAAACACTTTGGCGACCTCGATCCACGAGTTTAGAACACTCGAGTAATGTACAGTGCCAATTAAAAAAATTACGCTTTCCGGGCGATAAAATATTATTCCATGAATTTTAAGTCATGCCAGTCACGTTTCCAAGGCTGCTGTCACGAATGTATAACTATCACGACGATAATGATATGGGCGGAGAAATCGGTATTCAAAAATTCAGCAAATATTTGTCAGTGCAACAAAGTCGATGAATTTTTTTTCTCCACGATTGCTCAATCTCTAACGAACCTCAATCATATCGCAAGATGCTAATAAAATTGAAGAATGAACCTGCAATTAGAGTTCCGCAACGATTACACTGTTATTGCTCAAGTGGAGCATCCCGGACAGTAAAAATAGTCTGGGAATTGATGGATCACAGTTAAAGCGGACTTTCGACTTCGATGCTTCTTGGAAAAGAATAAACATGAAAAAGTTACTAAATATGATGAATTTATTGACGATTTCCAATAAAATTTTAGTGCAGTTAATGAGAATTATTATTTTTTATTTAGCCAAATGATCATCAGCAATTGAAAAATATTTCAACACTGTTATTGTCATAATTTTGCAAAAAAAATTATACTGGGTAAGAGTGAATATAAAAAAATATTCCACAATAGATAGCATTTAATAATAAGTGTATAAAAATTGCTGGGTCAAATTTAAAAACAAAAATTAATCAAATGGATTTCCCATTATCAGATTCTGAATTATTTTATTGTTTTTAAAATTTTTTAATATTTCTTAATTTAAATATTTCTATTGAAATAAAATAAAAATTAAATTTCCAAAAACATATTTTATTTAGAAATTTTTAATATATTTTTTAATTTAATTATTATATTTTTATTATATGAAGAAAATAAAAATTAAATTGAGAACAATTTTTTTTTATTCCTAGAGTTTTAGCACTTTTTTTCATATAAAATTCATATATCTGTATAATAATTTATGAAGAATGAAAATTGATTTATCGATCGTCATGATTGTTCGAAAAGTGTTATGAACCTGTCAGTTTTAATTTTATAAAAAAAAATTTGATAAATTTATTGGAAAAAAAAGTATAAAATAAACGCTTTTATGACAAAATAAGGCTGACTTCTGTCAGGGACTATAAAATAAAAATTAAATTCAGAAAAATTTTTTAATTTCCATCAGCCTTTTAACACTGTTTCTTATACGAAATTCATGTATCTATGCAATAAAATATGAAAAAGTTTATTTGATTTATCGAACATCAAGATTGTTCAAAAAGTGTTATTAACCTGTCAGTTTTAATTTTATTTAAAAAATTAGACAAATTTATGGAAAGCAAATAAAGTCTAAATTTAACGACTTTATGGCATGAAGTGAATTTAACGACGTATGACTTCTGTCAGGGACTATCTCTCGAATAATTCCTTAGTTCGGCGATTTGAACGAGTATACGGTGAATATTCACCAATTTTAGTAGTAAATGATAGTTCATAGTCCCCTGATTATATAATAAGCACATTTTCGGGGCCTCTTGCGGGGCTAAATTTTGAATTATTTCATTCAAAAATTTTGATTCATAACACTGTATCTTATATGGAAGGACTCACAATAATGTAAATTGTAAAAAAAACTAATCGGTGATTGAGCTTCAGAAAAGTTTCCATCATAAAGAAAATTTATCACAAATTCTGTTTATTTCAAGAAAACATTATCTTATGGCGTTAAAAAAAAAACTTTTGTTTTTGACATTTCGGAAGCGGATGGCAGACATTACGTTGCACTGTACGTAACAGCTGATTAAATTTTTAAAGCATTTTAGTACATTTACGTAATAAAAATATTTTCAATCAAAGTATTTATTAATTTTATTAATAATTTAAACTTAAATTTAATCAATATAAATCAGTTGCAAACTTGACTACTCATATTTCGGCCGAACTACATTAATACATGGCTCAATCCGTCCAGCGTTTAACAAGCGACGTCGAGATTGATGATTTTCGTTTGCTAACTGAATATCGCGAGTTCTATAAAGTTCCCATTATTCTCGCTAATTAGCGTCTCGAAGATGATAATAATTTAGCTTCGAGGTGTGCACGGGCTCCCGTGAAGATAATGCGCGCGCGCGCGGATTCTGCAATGCTCCGGGACTCGCATTTTAATTATCGTTGAAGTCAGCACGCACGAGCTTATTTTCCTTCTTTCCACCTGCATTCCCATACATCTCTCTCCCGCCGTTTCCATCGCGACGAATTAACGCCGGAGACGTTCATTTTTCAGACATCCGCATGATGAAAATATATTCTCGAATTTCACGCTTTTGCGAAGCGCCCTCCTTCCAATATTTTTTTCTCCAGACAGCTGGAAAGGCGACTTCCTGGTAGGAAAAAAAACCGTAAAGAGCTACGAAAATAAGACAAAAAATTTCGCGGATTATTATGCAATCGAGGCGAAAACGGCGCTCGCGTGAAAAAATGTCGTTATATTATCGCGGAGAAAAGTAATTTACGATAGCCTGCGTTGGTAACTTGACGATGAGTTAAACGAAGATTAAAAAGTCCGAAGCGATTCGCGCTCGTCAAACTGGAATTTAATCGTCAGGATTTATAAGGCGATCTCCAATTGACGTGTAGTCGAACTTGTTACGAGCTTCAAAAATAAATACTTTGTTCTCATGTACATATTTTTTTTTTGTTAAATATAAAGAGCACGAGAAGGATAGATACGTCAGAGCCTGGATTTCTCCCCAAGGACGGAGCATACATTTGGAGATTGACAATGTCGAGATTTTCGCGCACCCGAGCTACATCGAGGAACATCAATGGTATCATGTCTGTCAAAGCTGGGACAATGCCGAGGGACGTTACGCTCTCTGGGTCAATGGACAGAAAGAGATCGATGGATATGCGGACGAGGTATATTTCTAAAAAATATATATATTTTGTATTAGGGTAGTTCTATCAAAAAATCGTTTTTTAGGATTTTGTTAAACATTTGCAGAAACCTCCTTTGATACAATGTGCAATTGTATATGAAATTTTAAGAGGTTTCACTACGTAGAACTCGAGATATTTATTGTCAAAAATAATCACTATTTTCTGCAGTCTTTCATAAGAGCACGTGATAAATATAAAAAAAAATGCTAAACTTAATCTTAAAACATATGAAACATATGTTTTTAAGCATATGAACAAACATTGTGCCAAATTTCAAATCATTTTACTGGATATAGTTTAAGAGTTATGAAACTCCAAAGTTGCTGATATTTAACATTGTTTCTTATGGAGAATTAGCAAAATTTTCACTAAATACAAATTTTTTAATATTTTAGCATGATAAAAAAAGATGCCAGTTCAAATTGTAGTTCTTAAAAATAAGATTTAATGAATCTTGAATACAACTTATCATTTCCAATTTAAATAACATTGGAATTTTCTTTTTATTTTGTTTTTAATATTGTAACTCATAAACGAGTCAATTTAAAACTTTTTATTTCGTTCAATAGATGTTTAATTTTTGTTTCATGATAAAAGAATGCCTATTGAAATGAATGCCACAATACAATTATCATATTTTCTAATTAAATAGTATTGAACATTTTTCTGCTGTTCTGTATTTTTTAGATCAATATAACGATATAATTTTCCATATACATTTTTATATTTTTATAGAAAATTTGGTACTCAACAAAAAAGGCCTCTTGTAATTTTTCAACAATGCAACTTCTCCATAAGTTATTCAAGGCTAAAGTTAGAAATTTGCTAAATTCTGATGAAAAATTGTAACTGATTTTAATTCATGACCAACATCTTTATTCCATTGTAAATTTTTTTTCTTGTTTAGTGAAAGTCGTATTTACAGTTTTCTACATTATCACAAACCGCACGATTCTCGTTACAGCAACGAACTACAGAAATAAGTAAAAGTTGTAGATGCCTGCTCGTATCCCATGAGTCTGTTTACTTACCTATTGGCAAAGCCTCAGTAAATACCTACTGTTTCCACTGCTCGCAAACAATGAAGTTTCGGAGAAAAATTTATCATAAATAAATTTTATCATAAATAAATTTTTCTCAAATTCATCAATTAGTTGTTGAACAGAAAAGTAACAAAAAAATTTGATTCAAAGTTTCTAAAAGGTCCATTTTGCTCCAAATTTTTATCATTAACTGTTAGTGCATATTTTTAATACGAAATACACGACAAAAAAAAACTCAATAATACAATACGAGTAAAAAAACTCACATTATAAAATTTTTTTTTGAAGGCAGGCTCATCTTGTCCCACATTTTTCAATTTTGTATTTATAGTCGACACAGCAAATTAATACCAAATATTTGACAAGGGATTAAAAAAAAAGTAAAATGAGTGAAAAAAACTGAGGTTTCAAGCATTTTTTTCTTAAAGGTCCCCTCTTGTGTCTTCCTCCCTCCCTCCATCCCCAATACAGTTTCGATATTACGTAAGAAGAGTAAAAAAATAAATGAAATTTTTAGATGGCAGGACACGTGATTCCGAGCATGGGCGATCTCGTTGTCGGGCAGGAATATACGGATTTCGACAAAGGCTTGGAGGACGGAATCGAGGGCGCGGTTCTGGGTTTCAATTTCCTTTTATCCTCAGCGTTCCCGTCCGTTCGTCCGTACTTGGAGAGGAACGGGCTCGACGAGACGAAAATCCCGAGCGAGACGGATCTCGGTTACGAATCCGGATTGCTCGATTTTCAAAATTATCGAGCCTCGCCGGTAACTCCGTTTCATTTGAGAATTCCGAGGGAAAAAAGGCTCGTCCGGTCTCACCGGAATTCGGATCGCGGATCGAGGCTTCCGGGAAATCCCGTCGAGCCTCGAACAAAAAGAAAGTCCCGTTTCTTTGATGATCACCCGTACGAAAATCCGGGAAAGCCTCTCGGTGAGCAACTCGTCGAGATAACTTTTCGTCACTGCGAGCAAGGACGCGCAAGTCCCCACATCGGCGGCGAATCGATGCTCATTTCCTGGTCGAGAACTCCGGTCAAAGTATTTGGCGGTGCTATCATAAAAAATGCAAAAAGTGATTGCGGCAACTTTTGAGAAGGAACAAAAAAAGATACTTTTTCGACGCGATTAAAACAGGATTAATTATAATTTTAATCGAGAAAACGATGAAGAACGTGCGATGTTATTTAAAATATGATATTTTCATGAATTTCTTGACATTCTTGGAATTTCAAAAAACGAAAAAGAAATTTTTTACAATGGTTTTTTTTAAATTTTTTTTTTGAAATTCCAAGAGTGTTACGCCCTAGTACAGCGTACACTGCGTAACATATTCAAATTTCAGCTCATTTGCTTTTACTGAATGTTTTAAGAGTTATCATACTCCAAAATTGTTGAGATTTAACATTGCTTCTTATGGAAAATTATTCATAAATTTTCACTAAATCCAAATTTAAAAATGTGAGATTTTTGTGAATTTTTTTTTATATATCCGTAGTAGTGTTCATTTTGTATAGAAAATACTTTTAAAACGTTTTACTAAAATTTTTTTATTTCATCGTTTAAACAATATAAAATGATTAAGTAATTGTTAAAATATGCTCAAGTTACTAATTGATAGTGAAACTAAGACTCAAAAAATTGGCAACTTTTTAGCAAATGCCAGAGTCTAGATTTTACAAATTTAAAGGCAAAAATTAATTTTATGTTGGGATTTTCTGTCCCGTACATTCTTAAAACAGAATTAATCATGAAAATAATGATATTTTAATCATAAAAATAGAGCGTTTGTTGATCATATTCGTTGGATGTAATTAATCTTTTTTTTGTTTCCTTCGAGTTTGTTGCAACCGATTTCATTGATTATTTTTGTAAATAATAGATAAAAATGACGATTTCTTCGGATACGATTTATATTTTGGAATGATTTTCTTCTTTTATAATGTAAACGTCCTAATAGTTGAACATCTGACTAGAAAATTTACTTTATGTTTATTTTAAAGATATTTAAACACAAAATTCTGTTTAAAATTAACACTTAAATTACAGTTATCTAATTGGATATATTGTCTTAATTTATAAAAATATTTATAATTCAATACGTTATGAAACATTTGAATATGCAAATGTGTCAATAAATGAACAGCTAAAACAATCCTGACTCTAATGTTGAATAAGTTTGTCCTATTAGTTAAAAACTAAGAAAAATACACGTCTCTGTATAAAAAAAAATTTATAAATTTATGAAATATTTAAATTGTACAACTGATTTTAAAATGTATTCAACTATTGAAACGTTTACGTTATTTATGTATTGACGATTCCTTTATTTTGTTTAAGCAAAAGAAGTAGGGATAATAATTATAGTAAATGTTTTTTTTTTCGTTAGATCTCAAAGTTGTTGATTTTAACGATGAAATTTCGATCAGAATTCTCATGACGAAGCTACTGCTTTGGTGTTACCTCATTATTTGATTAAGATAAATTTTCATAAAAAGTGTCAATTATTTGAAATTTGCGAGAACGATAAAATATATTTTTGCCACGATTATTTAAAAAGCTCAAACGTCTGTAAAATTCTTACCCTGTAAAAAATAACTTATATTAAATTTAAGGTTAAATTATCGAGGCTTGGTTTTTATCAGGCTTCTTGAAGTAATTATCTAATAAAACGTGAGAATCTGTTAGTTAGCGATTATAATGATTTTTCCGGCCAATAGCCTAGACAAATATTCGATTACAAAAAACTCGATTTTGTACTTTTTTTTATCGAACACATTTTTTTATACGTAAACTTGTACATTGTAAATTAAATAAAGATTTTTTACGAATGAAAATTTGAACAAGCTCTTTTTTATTATATAACCAATAAAAATTTAATATACAATGAATATTGAAAGCAAGCACTCGTTGACATGCCAATAAAAAATTGAAGAATAAAAAACCATTTGAAATGAAAAAAATATATCATACTTTGAGTTGCGTTTGCGATAAAATGAAAATTTTATCGAGCACTGAAGAGCTTTACGGTAGTAAATAATACCCGAAAGCTCAACATTTTATTGCTCCAAAAACAATGAAATATTATCTTGATCGATTTTACAATCCAGATTTTGCAATTTGAACAAATTCTATTTTGAAGTAGGAATAAAGAATTATGTAATTCCAATTATTTTCTGTGTATGCAACATAATTATTTACATTTTTTCAAAAGAGAAAAAAAGTTTTTAAAAATACTCTTAGGAAAAATAAAATATTATATAACTGATTTTTAAGAAAAAATGTGTAATGGAGTTTATGAAATCGATTATTTGATTCATTGAAAAGTTAGTGATATATTACATAATGGTAAAAAAGAAGTATAAAATTTTATACATATTATTGCTAGAGTATTAATTTTTTCGAGTGCCTTTTAAAATGATACTGAATGCTTACGTACATATTTGACATTGCTCTGATAAAATACATCCGAATGGAATTTCGAGCAGCAAAAATTTCTCGTGTCAAAATATTCGAGTATTTCATAAACTTTTTATGAATGTTTCATATCCTTTTTTTTTTCATTTCCGTCGATGGTAAATTTCTTGAATCTCGATGGCCAATCGAACCGACAATTATATTGCACCGGACTATTGAACCGTGAAAAATCACCCGAGAATGGAAACACGTCAAATACCCTTCGATAATCGATTCTCCTCTGGATATGTACGCTGTGAATTTCCAGAGTTCAATTTGGACGTTTTTTCAAATATTTGACTGTAATAAAAATGTTTATATCCATTTTTTATCATGATATTTTGTTGTATAAAAAATTTTTTTAGGTTCAATAAAACTCTGCAAAATATTTCATGTATTTATATAATTTTTATAATAGATTTTTGTTAATGCTATGTATAGTAATTAATAACACTTTCCATAAATTTGAATTATTTATAACAATTAAAGTGATAAAAAATTTCGTGTCTACATTACATACTTCTAAGGCACTGAGAATAATTAAATTCCAAAATATTCCTGGACTAAGTGACCTATCGGGTTTACCAGGAAAGACTTTTGAAAAAATCACGTTGTAGCTAATTTGATACAGATTTGATGTACATTTTTGTCCATGGAAAATGAATGCTTATTAGTTGCTTCGCTTAAAAATTGCATTTCAGAATATTAGCATAAACGAGTGTAGGTATAATTATCTCGTTTACTGAATTTCACGCTGCCACTTTCCATCTTTGTTTTTTTTTTAATTCTCTCACAAAAGCGCAGTAAAAATTATGCATACGTTATGCGCGCATTACCGTGCTCTTCATAATGGTACTCAAGGTCTTTCAGAAAGAATTTCACAGTTCAAGTCCAACTTCAAAGAGAAAAAAAATTTTTAACTGTTATTTATTTGACACCGAGAATGTATGATATAAAAAAAAATTTTGTGCAAATTTGTATCGAAATTCGTAAAAAACAATAAAAAAAGGTTAAACTTATAACATTTAACGATGATTTTTTTAATCCATAAATTTTTAAAGAATTGAGGTATATTATTTTACCTTCTTCTTTAAAAATCATTTATTAATACGGTAAGGAAAATATATAGAAAATGTTATTAAAAATATTTATAAGCTTCTTTTGAAATAATAACCAATGGTTTTTTAGAATTTTTTAAAATAAATTTGTAAAACAATTTATTCGAATAATTATATAAGAAAATGTCACACAAAAATCATTTTTGTCGAAATCAATTTTACTATCGTAATAAAAGTTTATTTTATTCAGTTGCATTTTTTTCTTATTAGTTCATCGATTATCATGATGACCTCTATGTCTCACTAAAACTATTAAAGGTAACACTATATTGTAGATAATGACGAGTAATTAAAAAAAAAATTATGGCGCTTTTAGGATTATTTTTTTGTCCTTGTGTTAAAAAAAAATAATTAAAAAGACACATAAAAATCAAGAATCACACGTATGTTTGGGACTTTCTCCTGTCAGAAGCCTGCGAGGGAAATTATTTGACACCGCAGGATTTCGATATCTTTACTTGTAGTACGTAAATCAGTTTCTGGCACAACGAGTATTTTTGCATGCTTCGGACGCCTTTTATCTCGAAGATGTATTTACCGTCCCACATATTATCTCTCTGTCCTATAATAAAGAAGTCATAAATCATTCTCAAAAATTGCAACTCTCGGTTGCTCTTCGGGCTTTTTATTATTTGCTAAGAATTTTTATAGCTCGATTTACTGTCTCGTCAATTTTCCAAATCCTCCTCAAATGGACACTGGAAAAATTTGTGCTCAAACAGAAGAGTTTTCATACTGCTTTCCAATAACTTTCGAATCATTTTTTTTTCTATTAGCTATATAACAATCTTTTCGAATAATTAGTTCTATTTTGTATTCTTTTTTTATTCTTTTTTATTCATTAGTAATTTTTATGAATAAATATTTTTTATTTATAAGTCAAATAAAATATAGAAAAATATAAAAAAATGTCTATCGTCAAAATTATTTCACCACAATTGTTTATGGTATAAAAAAGTTTTGCTATATCTTGTTTTCAAGAATATTGCATAATTTGGAACGTGTATGTAGAATTATTTTTATAGAAGCAAATAATCTATAGAAAGAATATTGCAGTATGAACATTTATTTAGTAGTCCAGCAACAGAAATTTTGTAAAAGTAATTTAAAAAAATAAATTATGTTGTTCAAAAAATTAAACAAATAAGTATTTCTTTGTGAATAAGTTAAGGATGTATGGGACAGACAATCCCAGCAAAAAGTAAATTCATGATGTTAAATTCGTAAAAGCCAGACTTTCTGGCATTTGCAAAAAAATTGCCAATCTTTTGAGTCTTACTTTCACTATCAATTAGTAACTTGAGCATATTAATATTAATATCAATATACTCAATATTAATAATTTTTTATTGTTTAAACAATCAAATAAATATCTTTAATAAAACGTTTTAAAAGTACTGTCTATACAAAATGAACACTACTACGGATATACATATAAAGAAAAATGCACAAAAGTCTTTTTTTTTACATTTGTATTTAGAGCAAATTTATGAATAATCCTTCATAAGAAGCAATGTTAAATCTCAGCAACTTTCGAGGGTGATAAGTTTTAAACAATTCAGTAAAATTATTTCAAATTTGACACGAAATGTTTTCATATGCTTCCGAACAAATTTATCAAATTTTCGTTTAAATATTTCTTATTGTTTAAACAACTAAATAAAAAATATTTTAGTAAAACATTTTGTAATTACTGTTCATACAAAATGATCACTACTGTGGATATATAAAAAAATATTCACAAAAATCTCATATTTAAAAATTTGTATTTAGTGAAAATTTACGAATTCTTCATAAAAAGCAATATGTTAAAACTCAGCAACTTTGAAGTTTGATTGCTCTTAAACCATTCAGTAAAACGATTTCAAATTTGGCACAATATTTTTTCATATGCTTGAGAACAAAATATCAAAAATTTCTCAAATTTTCATATTTTTAAAAGTATCATTCATACACATCCGTAATAACAAGTATATTTAAAAAATGTCTATAAAAAAAATTTGTCTATCGGTAAAAAAATGTTTCGCGAAAGTCATTTTTGCTCTGAGAATTGTGAAAAGTGTTCGAGTGAGTGCCAAAAATGAGATCTCATCGCAGACGTTTATCCGGCGGGAAAAAAGATCGCAGTAATGGCGGGCGTGGAGAATAAGTTGGCCTTTTACGCGAGCATTATCTATCCGGGGAGCGTGCTCTGCTTCCTCCGATCTCTTATTTCCCGTCTGCATGCACATTTCACGGCACTGTTCGTGCTGAAGCAATTTTTGGTGAAAGTAGATATACACCGGGAGAATTCTCGTGAGATCGAGCGACCGTGTACTTTTTTTTTCTCTCTCTCCCTCGCTCCCTCTCTTTTTTCCTTCTCCCGACGCACAAATTCAATCCGTGCCGTGGTGAAAAGTCGAGAACGTATGTGCACGTATCTGGCCCGACGCTCCATTACGAAATAATGTAATCCGAAGATCACGGTTGCGTGTTTTTGTTGCACAAAATTTCCATGCGTTACCTACTTCGGACACTTAGCACCGATTTTGTTAACCTGTCTTTCTAAATACGCCTTTTTTGTGCAAAATTCATCAGATTTTCAGTCGAGACGAGCATACGTTGCACCAAAAACCAAATTTGGCTGATCAAACCAAAATATTTGTTCCGACACGTTCAACGATCTTTGTTTCGTAAATTAAACTAAATTCTTGGTTTATTTGACTGAATTTTAATTATGTCACATAAATAAGTGTTTTTTCAACAAAATATTTTTCAACTAAATGTATTTTTAGTGTGGATACTCGAGACAGCGTTTTCGTACTGTATTGACCTTCTTTTTTTTTTCAGGACACCAAATTAAGGTAGATCTATCAAAAGATCGTTTTCTTAGGATTTTGTTAAAAATTTGCAATAACCTTCTTTGATACAATGTGCAATTGTATATTAAATTTTAAGAGGTTTCACTACGCAGATCTCGAGATATTTATTGTTATAAATCGCTATTTTCTGCTCTGTTTTTCATTCTTATGGGAAGTTAAATTAAATTCTTATTTACCACGCGCTCTTGCACGTTCACATAAGAAACTATATTAAACAAGAATTCAAAGACTGAAAACTCTGAAATTTTTTAGTGAATTATTTCCAAAATTTACAAAACAAAATTTTTCTTATATTTTAAATCAGCTGATATTTCAATTTCAGAGTTATCAGACTTTAAATTCTTTTTTAAATATTTCTTATTCATATACTTGTTCTGAAGATTTAAAAAAATAATGTTATCACTTCATCAATTCATTTCATACTTAGAATTGTGAATTTGACACGTTAATTACGAAATTATGTAAGTTGAATAATTTTTGTTTCATTTTTTAAATTATTAAAACAATGCTAAAAGTACTGAAAAATTAAAAAATAGGTTTATACTATTAATTTATGTAACAAGTAATAAAAGTAAATATTGACAAATTTGTGACAAAAGTATGAAGTTTAAATTGCACCTATTCATCATAAAAACTCACTTTTGTAAGGAACAGTACCTCCAGTAACTTCATAAACAAAATATTTACCTGAAAAATACGTCCACATAAAAATTGACGACAGAAAAAGGTGAAAGAAAAATTGTGACATAACACTTGTCGAGTTTGCAATAAACCTTTTAACACAAGTTTTGCAATGCACGCGACATATTATGTTAGAATATTTTTCTTTCATTTTTCTTTCCTCTTTTAATTATATTTTTAAACCTTTTACTTAGGGATAGTTCTATCGAACAATCGGTTGTTTAATTTCTAAATATTTTTCTTCCTAAAACGTAATAATTTTTTTTTAATAAATATTTTAAAAAACTGTATAAATAAAAATATAAAAGACTACAAATGTATTTAAAAAATAGTTCGATGAATAATAAAATCTTAAAATTTCCATTTAGAGAAAAAAATATTTGAAAATTTTAATTTTACACTAAAGTACTTCAATTCAATTATTAAGCAACAATGATAGAACATTAATTATAAAAAATTTTGTATGAAAAAAAATAAAAAATATTTTTTATAAGTACTAGCATGTTCAACCTTGATTTGAATAAATAATTATTATAATCGAATGAAACTTTGTAAAGGACTGTACGTGGAATACGTTTCGAAATAACACGCGATATTGAGCAAAGGGTCCCCGCACGAGTTAAAATTTCGAGCTGATTAATACCGTCAACGGGCCTGCGGACTCTCTACTGTGGGAAATGAATAATCGTTCTGATGAACGTGAATCTCTCGTGACGTGTATTTATAACGTCAATAACTGTAATTTGCGAATCGCCCTCGCGGTTCGTGCGCTCGTTCCAAGGATCCGTTTTAAAGGCTCGTGTCTTGTCAATCAAAATATTGCGCAAATTGATAAAGAAATTGATACAGCGGGGGAACAAATAGTCCCACTGTCTGCAACCAACGATTAACTGTCAAAAACTCGCTCGTGGATTATTCAATGACGAAATATAATCGAATTATCTTGTCTGACGTTTAGGATAATTATTGAAAAAAATTGATTATTCGCTAGACATGTATAAAATTTACTGGATATTTCATATCAATTTTAATTCGTGCTTTATTTATTTAAATTTAAAATTTAGTTAAAAATACAATTTATATTAAATATATAATTAAAAATTTACATAAAAAATAAAATAAAATGTAATGATTAATGTAATATAATGAAATGTAATAAAAATTATTTTTATAAGTGATTTACATAAATTTCTGATGTGCACACAGTTCTCCACAATTTTTTAACTTTCCTTTTTTCACTGTTTACAAAAAAAATGACTTCTTTTTTGATGATTATTTTGATAAAAAAATCGATAAATTGTATAAATTAAAAATTATTTTAATTTGAGATGAAGTTATGTCACACTGAGAGTGTGAAACTGTTCTGAATTTATCATTTATTATTTTCATGAAAATATAGCGTGTCGATAACTGATTTATTTATGGGTATTTTGATGGGAAAAAATAGAGATAGAAAGATTGACATTTTAAACGTGGGCGAGACAGAATGCTCGAGAGGTAAGCACCATTAGCAAAACTGGGTTAAAAATGAGTGGCGATTTATCCTCCGTCACGTCTCTTAAATTTTTTACCATAAACGAGCGATTTTACGAGTCTAAGCCACTTACCAACAATTATGGTACTTGCAATGATACACACTGCTTGCTTCAAGGGTTTTGACATTTTTTGTTTCTCCACGTGAGTGACACGTTATTTTCTAACTTTTTCAATTTTAAGTCATTTTTTTTCTTTTTTCACTTTTACTGTTATTTTTCAAAGATATTTTTGTTCGATGTATTTTTTTTTTGAGTGGACAATGATCAATAAATTAATTTGAATATTATATTATTATTATTTTAAAATAAAAATGTATATAATTTAGAAATTTCGTATTGCTTGAATAATTTTTAAAAATTAATAAAACTTATTCAAATTTGTAAATTATTTGAAATAATTTGTCAAACAATGAAATAAATATGAGTAATTATGTGAAAAGCCATTTGTCACAGTTTTTTAAATTATTCCAATTCATTCTTAAGGATGTCTTCCAAGTCATGTTGAATACTTTTTACAAATTTTTTTTAACATACTTTTTACTGTAATTAGAGAATACTATTATAAAATAAAGGATCAAATTTTTATGAATTAAGAATTATCGTGGTGATGCAAAACGTAATGTTTAGTAACGTTAAAACTTTTATTAAATTTGTTGTTTTGATTAAAGTTGAAAAACCTGTCAATTCTTGGCGTATTACTATATAGAGCTTATTTGGCTAACGTTTTATCTTCATTTATCATTAATAATTAATGCAAAAGGCCCAAAATCTCGAGTTTCTCTTTTTTTCTACAGTTTTTAAAATGTTTAACGAATGTAATAAATATAAAGAGTATATTTATAAAGAGTCACTCATGAGCAAAACACAATCGCTTTTTTAAAATAAAGGTATACGGAATTATGTTCTCGCATCTATACTCAATGTTAAAAATCGAATTTTCAATTACAAATATTTTCATTAAATGGTCGGTAAAGATAAGTTTTTCTGTGTGGATTTTGTAGCTGGGAACTTTTCCAATAATTTCATCCCAAAATGATACATTTTTCTTTTCATCAATATTTTTGATAGATATCCTTAATACTCACGAATTTCATGCGAAAAATGATACATTTGTCGCTTTTCCTTGTGTCTGTAACATGCGAAAAACAAAGTAAAGGTTCGCCGGGAAGAAACGTCCAACGTGCTCTTATTTAATTCCTCTTTTTTTTCTCTCACGCGGTTACCGAAGAATGAGTTGTATTCGTGGACGTTCGCGGCTAAAACTAGAATTCGCCGTAATTCGCTCGGATGAGAAATTCTCGTGCTTTCTTCGATAAATTCCCTCGCGTGGAGAAGAAAAAAAGAAATGATGCAACGAACGATACGCGAAGCGGCTAAACGAGTTTCTCGCTTTACGTTACTTCGTGTTGTTAAGGAAACTTGAGGCTTGAGTAATCGATTATGCGAGAGGAGAGTCCTAGATCGGGACAGTGCGATCGCATCGTGCAATGCGGCAGTCCTGAAACCCAATATTCGCCTGATGTGATTTATAAAACGAGCCAAATACTTGCAAGATACAGTCACGTGCAGATGAAGTCGAACACCCTCTATATATTCGAGATCTCGAGACCGAAAATCAATATTTTTGATCAGGTTTCAAATATTTCGTAGGAAATTTTATCAGTTTTCGAATGAGCCTAGACTCATTAAGATAGGATTAAAATTAACAAAACGACGGCGATTTTTCAAAAAAGTGCATTTTTGTTAAAATGAAAAAATCAGGTTTTTCAGGCAAAAGTTATGAAGATCGATCGAGTAAACAAATAATAAGGTAAATGGAGTATAAGTGCAACTCTTACGAATTCAATGATCATGAATTGGGTACTGTGAGTTAATTATATCCGGAGTAATATATTGTATTGTGTTTTCCAAAACATAATCGGCTATTACTCGAAAACGGCTCGGTCAAATTTACCCAGTTTTCGTGAGGATGTTTGTTCATGCTTGCTTTTGACCACGATGACAAGTACATTAATCTAAAAGAAGGATAAAATTGGAAAGAAAATAATTTACAGTTTTATAGGAATTCCTGAAAATATAAGAATGCATACACTTGATTGATGATTTTTTATATTATTCATTATTCTTACGAGATTGCAATAATTCACTTAAATGTTTTCAGTTTATAAAAAATATTCAAAATATTTGGAAAAAATATGGAAATAAAATGCATTCTAGCTAATTCATCAAATTCATTCTAAAATTCATTCATCCTGCTCAATGGAGTTTATTTCACAAATTATAACACAAAATGAACAAAAAAAATTCTGTTAGCCCAATAAAAGTAACCATTATTCATGTCAAGTTATTGTGACTTGGAAAAGACTCTATGAATCCAACTCTCTTAAAAAATTATGTATATATAAATTTTATGCAAATTTTACGCAATATTTTTATGCAAAAAAAGTAATTTTTGTATGATAAATTGATCGTCTATAATTTTGACAAAATATTGACTGGAAATATAAATTAAAACGTCACTGCCCGAACACGATAAATTAATTTTTGAACTTCTTCCAGTTTTGAATAGACCCGCCATATATGCATGAATATAAAATAAACACGTCTTATAACCGTCTCGTCATTTATTTCCGGCGCTTCGAGTTTTGAGCAAAAACTTTCATTTTCTCGTCATTAATCGTTCATTGACCGTTAATGCGAAACGTATATGCGCGAGTTTGCAAATTTGTTTATAGTTTCTCGCCAGTCGATCGCTCATTTCCCATTCGCTTAGCATATTTCATTAAAACGCGAGTCGGGGTCACGATACGCACGCCGAAGAGGAACGAGAGATTGCCTTTCGCGATTTTTACCTCTCGCTCGATATATACTTATTAGGGTGTCCGTTATTTACCAAGTTGGTTATTTTGGCTTGGGTTCGGGCTAAATCTTTAGTTTTGGTCCTACAATGAATTTTGAAAAAAAACCCCC
>JAPYYW010002768.1:0-18355 GCA_030522545.1 Cremastinae sp. A BG-2022a
ATTAAACGAAATTTTATGAAGTATAATTTCGCTTAGAATAATTGTAAAACATCAATTCAAACATGTTGAAACGGAAAAAGCGGCCGCGTTGCTGCTCGTAGTTTAAAAAAACTCACCAAAAATCCAGTACTTTGGATTTTGTTTAATTTTATGAATTCTGCGGGATTGCGCCGCCGCCGCCGCCGCCGCCCCGAATAATTACCATCATTTTAGTTATCTATATACGGAAAATTGCAAATCAAGTTGGCTCTCAGCAATCATCATACATGTGGCAATTCATTTATTGTATAGTGTATATAATAAAATAGACATATATCTATATATGCGCGGGCATCGGAAATAATGTAACGCAGAGATGAGACAGAGGGTATATAATAATAATAATAATAATAATAATAATAATAATAATATAGATTGTAAGCTGATGCGCGATGCGTGCGAATAAACGAGATGAAGGCTCATCGATGCGATTTGATTTTTTGTCAGCGCAGAGGTGATGGTTAATCGGCCGAAGAAGCAGCAGCAGCAGCGGCGGCGGGATGAGCCGGCGGTGGTACGAACGGATTTTGAGACGGCGATTAAACTCTGCGGTAAAAAAAAAAAAAAACAAGCTATCCATGCGCGGTGGTATAATAATAATAACAACAACAACAACATTATGGGATGAATATAATAGTTGTTTGTAAATGCGTGTATATATGTATAGGCTATGGAAAATTTAATAATCGATTGGTCCTCGTGTGCGGAATGATGTTCCTCTGTGTCGGTTGTCAGAATGGAATAAACGCTTACATATTGCCATCGGCCGAATGCGATTTGGCACTAACGTCGGAGCAAAAGGGTCTACTCAACGCAGCTTTTCTCCTCGGTAAGTGAATCCCGCACGGTATATTTGTTTAGTTATTTATTTATATGGCGAGGTATGGTGAAAGGGCGGTGATTGGTTGAAAATTGAAAAAATTAATAAATCGCTCTTACTACATCTCTCTCTCTCCTTTTCTCCGATTTCGATCGATCGATTTTCGGCTCAGTTTCAAATTAGAGTACATCCGCGTGGACACGGTCAGGGTCGGACGTGTTTTTCATCCGGAATTCGTAATTCGGTGTCAAAGAGCGCGTTTATGACTGACGTTATAACAATCAGGCGCAGTTTCGCACAAGTTTCAGTTTCGGCAATGATTCGTTATTATTATTATTATTATATACGAGAGAGTGAATAGGGTGAATTGCTTCGCGAAATATATATATATAGAGGTATCATAATCTCGCCATTATATAAATAATACGCACAATAAAGGGTGTTTAATATGAATAATTATTGAATTTTATCGTGTAGTGAGATGACAGTTGGAGGATTTATCGCACAAAATAAATATGTTATTCTAATGACTATAGTGGATCAGTATATGTAGACAATAATGTCGGGCGATAAGATATGACACGTGTGTGTCTGATGGAAACGATCAGTTCAGTATGAAAAAGCCTTTACTTGCATCATATGTTTTATTAAATGTCGGCACGTTTTGCACGCCGAATAATATACTATTTTCGGCCAAGGCCTGAGAAAAATATTATATCTATTGATGAAAGATGAACCATACAAATTCTTGAATTGCGATCTGAATAAGCCTATGTTTTTTCAAATAAAATTCCACATATTTTTCTATACCCTTTCTATTACCCTAATAAAATAATATACGTATATTCAATATTATTATTATATACATATAGTATGTATAAATATATAATGATGGAAAAGTGCGGATAATAATATATGTATGATGACATCGCAGGTGGTATAGCGAGTTCTCTCATTTGGGGAATCGTTGCCGACGCTTACGGCCGGAAAAATATTCTCGTCGCAACATTTCTCCTCGATGGAATGCTCACCCTCGTATCAACATTTTCCCAAACTTTTCGAGTACTCTTCATTTTTCGAGCAATCAGCGGATTCACGTTAGTTTCATTTTGAATTAATCAATATATATTTGTCTACGTCACATACATATAATATAGTATATATTATGCGATGTGACGTATATGTTTGTTATTGTTTTTATTATAAATATTGTGTATAAATATTATACACATGCACGATGATGATGGTGATGATGATGGGCGGATGCTGCTGCTGCTGCTGATGATGATGATGAGACAGTATCGGTGCACCGGGATCTCTCGTTTACACTTATCTCGGAGAATTTCACGGTAGCAAGCAACGAGTCAAGACTATCTGTTACGTTGGATTCTTCTGGACTCTCTCTTGGCTCATTTTACCAGGTTGTTCTTCATCATCATCATCTTCTTCTTCTTATTATTATTATTATTATTATTATTAAAATATATATTCGGACGAATAATAATGCTGATTAAAGATATATATGTATATATACGCATATAAAAATATTAATTTGATGAAATAATGATGGGGCGCGGCGGCGGCGGGATTAGGTCTGGCCTGGCTGATAATACCTTTACCGATAAAATGGCAGATTGGGCATTTGTCATTGACCTACAATTCGTGGCGTTTGTACCTCGGGATAATAGGATTGCCGAGCATTCTCGTGGCCGGTCTACTGGCACGCTATCCCGAGAGCCCCAAATTTTTATTGTCGCGCGGCAGAGCCGACGAGGCTCTTTCCATTTTGCGCGATATCTACGCGACCAATAATAACGGCGGCGCATCAGCATCATCAGCAGCAGCTCGTCCCATCGGCGATCCGCCTCATCACATCAGCGCCGATCATCCATACCCCGTAAATATACGCGTCTTCTCTATATTCTTATATTATAACAACAACAAGTTATTAATAAGAAATATGATTGTTTGTTAATGATGATAGGTAGAGTCCCTGTCTCCGTTGGAAAAAGATGACGAGGAGGAGGAGCAGGATGAAGTAATGAAGAATAAAGAGATGGAGCATCAGGATGATCGATCGATAAGAAGCAGGATGAGGATCGATGCTACTGATGGAACGACAATAATAAGAGCGGAAGATTGTGCTGATGAGACGATAATAAATAGAAGCATCAGCGGAGCGAGGTTACCGTTGAGCGAGCTATTGTCAAATGTTTGCCAAGAAATAAAGAAGAAGAAGAAGAAGAATAAGTGTGTTGGATCGGGCCCTCTGCTTAAGTGGGCTCTTCTCTGCTGGAGCATCTATTTTACAAACATGTTTGGGTATTACGGGATTGGTCTGTGGCTGCCAGAATTGTTAAATCGGTTCGAGAAATTCGACAGGATTTATGGAACGGAGCTTTCGATGAGCGTTTGCGAGCTCCTCTCGCCATCAATGAATAATAAGCTCTCATTGTCATCGTCATTGCCAAAGAATAACGAGACGATTCGCAACAACGACAACAAGTGTATGACGGCGGCGGGGGCGGGAGCGGATCATGCCATGATGATGGAGGAACGAGTCTTAACGAATGCCCTGACGATCAACGGAGTTTGCCTGTTGGGAAACATTGCTTCGGGCTATCTCGCCGATCGAGCAGGACGCCGTATCATACCAGGTATACTATACAGAGCAATAATCAACTATTTCGTTGAGCCCCCCCACCCCACATTCCCGCCGCCCTCATCTCCCAATCTCTCTCTCTCTCTCCCCTGTTCCCCGAGAGGATAATATACTAAAATAGAATTATTTGTATGATGATGATGATGATGGGCCGCCGCCGCCGCCGGCGCAGTAACGACGTCGCTCGTTGCCGGTGCAGCCGCCTTCGGGATAAACTTTGTCAGATCTTCGTCCGAGATGGTTATCGTCGCTTGTCTGTACTCCCTGAGTATAACAACCGCGAATTTTGTCATAGGAAGCGTCGTCGTCGATATATTTCCGACCCGAGTCGGGGCACTTGCCATCTGCATGATGACTTTTTTCGGCAGAATCGGGGCAATGCTCAGCAATCTAGCCTTTGGTATGCTACTCGACGTCAGCTGCCAAATTCCAATAATCCTCGTCGCTGCAACTGTTACCTGTGCGTTCTTATTTACTTTTATTATCAATACGCCCCCCCCCATATATGTATTGTATATACATGACAATAGTATAGACATTATATAGGCTGTCCGTTATTTGCCAAGTTGACTATTTTTCCTTGATGCACGGGGTATGGGCCAAATCGTTACTTTTTGTCCTACAATGAATTTTGAAAAGAAAAAAAAAACCTTTAACCGTGATGCCTGAATTACGATACTTTTCCCATTTAAATAACATGGAGGATTTTTCATCACATTTTACAAATTATTATTTTTTTTCCTTATTATATTCAATAACTTATTTTATTACCATCAAATATTGTTGATTCCTATTATATGATTCCTCTAGATGGTCACATTTTCATACAGGCGTCATAAATTTCTATCAATAGTTTTGAGAAGCCCCAAAATGCATTTCTATACTGATTTTTTCAATAATTTAGTTACTCACCCTTCATCAATATTTATTCAGTGTTTAATATTAAATTTGCCATCTGGAGGGATCATAATAGAAGCAGAATCAACAGTATTTGATGGTAATAAGTTATTGAATATATAATAAGGAAAAAAAATAATAATTTGTAAAAAGTGATGAAAAATCTCCATATTTTTTATTTAAATGGGAAAAGTATCGTCATTGAGGCCCATACATATATGTATACGCATACCCAAGGAAAAATAGCCAACTTGGTAAATAACGGACATCCAAATACATACATATATGTATGTATTATTATTCCTCGGCGTCATCCCCCGCACCCATCCGCATATTATCTATACGTAGACCCATTTTAATAATGTTTTTTTTTCAATTGTATGTATTATGCGTATACGCACGTGTATATACGCGCATCATCAGTTGGAGGTGTACTGGGACTCTTTCTGCCACCGCGCGGTCAACAATAAAGCAAGCGCACAACATATATAAATAATGCACGCGGCAGCTCTGAGACATGCACCACCGCACCATCATCATCATCATCATCAATGTCGCCCTGCTGCTGCCGCCGGAATCTTGCGCTCTTCATCATCGTGTGCTCTAGCCCCCCTCGTCCCTTGCTTTTTCTTTTCTATTATTATTATTATTATTATTATATACCAATATGAATATGAATAAGCAAATGAATGTGTGCGTATGCGTTGAGAGTTTAAAGAAGAAGAAGAAGAAGAAGAAAGAAGAGGAATAGGCACACAGAGAGGGAGATGTTGAGAATACTATATAGAAAAATATAGATATTGGCGAAGGAGGAGGAGGAGGAGGGAGCAGAGTGTGTGTAGCGGTGAGGATATGCGAGAGAATATTGGATCGCGCGCGGCGACGTTCCGCTCGCGTCGTCGTCGTCGTCGTCGACGACGCGCCACCAACCCCCGCAGCACACGCGACGGCTCCAGCCAGGGGCGCCGGCGTCTTTTCGTCCCCTATTTCTCTCGGTCTCTCTGTTTATTGTATATCCGCACAGCAGCAGCAGCAGCACAAATATACGCATCAGGCGCATGTATTGATGTCGCGGGCCGAAAAGCTTATTTCTATATATGCCTGATGATGATGATGATGATGATGCGGGGATGCACTATAATAACCGCTCTGCTATAGTGTATATTATTGAATAAAGAAAAGGCGCGCGCATGTGTTATATACGCATTTTATTTGGATTCGCGATTTCGCGGGGCGAGCCTCGATCCGTCCCTCCGAGCGCGGATCGAGCAGCAGACATCATCGCGGTATAGAAAAGAAAAATGGCGTAAAGGCGTCGCGCGACGACAATAACTGCTGGCGCCCCGCGGCTTATTATTGTCGCCGGCGGAATATACATAGACCATCTCATCCTCTCTCCCTCTCTTTCTCTCCGACTGCATCAGAGCCAGCCCCCCTCTCGTGTCTCTTGTGTCGTCGATCGCGCTGCTTCCCAATCCACTTATTATAATATATTTTTTATCCTTTTACAAATATACAATAGCCGCACTTTTACGCATATAACTGCGATGTATACGCATACATATATGCTGACCGAATCCACCTCAATCACCTGCATCGACGACCATTTTCGGATAACCTCTTCCATTTTTTTTTCATTTTTTCATATGTTATTGTACATTTGCTAAATAAACTATAGTATATCTATTTTTAGCCCTCTATCTTGACGCCCCCCGTATACATTGTATACAAGTTTCGTTCACTTCTTTAGCTACTATTTACCCACTTTAAACACAAAAATTGAATTTTCTATCAATGGGACACCTTGAATTTTTTTTAATTCGCAATATTCTACATAAAAAGAAAAAAAAACAAAATGGGCTTTTAATAACTTGATATTTAAAAAAATGTTTATCCATTTTTTTGTTGTGATTTTTATTGTATTTAAATGACTTTTGTCTGTACGCTTTGTGCTTTATTAAATTTTTTACATTGGTATTTGCCTCAATGTATTCCTTGCATGAAATAAATATCTTTACAACGGCCTAATTATTATTTAAATGATGGAAAATAACTTTTTGGAACGTTTACCAACTAAAAGAGATAGATTATCGAGGTTTTAACAGAGAGTTACAAAAATAATTTGGCCATTATAAAGATATTTATTTCGTGCAAGGAATACATTGAGGCAAACACTTGCACGAATAAGGCAAATATACCAATGTAAATAATTTAATGAAGCATAAAACATAGTTGAAAGAAAATTCTTAACACAAAATTTATAAGGAAATACATAAAAATAACAAAAGTTATTAAAAAATATGAAAATTAAAAAAAAAAGAAGAAAAAACATTGTTTTTAATATGAAGTTATTAAAAGCCCGTCTCCAGTCTGGCCTCAAAAATAGTGTTTTTTTGTTTTTTTTTTCAGTAGAATGTTGTAAATGAAAAAAAAAAAATCAAAGTGGTTCCATTGAAAGAAAAATGAATGATTGAGTTTAAAATTGCTAAAGATTCAGTAAAAAAGTGTTGTTTCTAATTTTTAAATATTTTTTCAAAGTTATATGAATATATTTAAAGAAATTTACGAAACTTGTATACGCGTCAAGATAGAGGGCTAAAAATTGGCATAGATACTTCATAAATAGCATTAATATCATTAATAGCATACACACTATTTGTATAGATTCGATAAGAGCAGCCCTTCCCACATACATACGTATCTACGCTGTACATGTCTGTATGTGTCGCGGCGGCGGGGGGGTAGGCGCCGGGGGGGGGGGGGGCAACAAGTGTGCGCCGGCCTCGCGGTGCGGTGCGCGCGTATACACCGCGCGAATGAAAATAATAAGATGAGAGTAGTGCAAGCGCGCATCGGCGATAGACCGACTAAAAATAATAAGCCTCATGTACGAATAATGCGCGCGAAGAAGCATCATGAAAGGAATAAAAGAGAGGAAATAATATATTTAAACGCGCGCGTCTTCTATATATTGAAATAATAATAATAATGTGTATAATCGCTTCATGTGCGCCGAGGAGACACATGCATGAATACATTGTATATAGAGCATAATAGATATAGAATATACGCGCATGAGCCCAGCGCGAGATGAAGAAGAAAAATATATGAAAGCGTCGTGTCGCGTGGCCGATCGAGGCGCGATCGAGACGCGATGAGTTATTTTCGAAAATTAGCCAATTTGTGAGCGTCTCTCTCGGCGTCTATGTTGCATATACCGCATCAATAATGGCTATTATTCCCGCGCCCGCGCGCTTCTATATATAATACCTCATTCACTCTCTCTTATATATATATCTCTTTCTGCGCTATATAGCTCATCTCTTTTATCTTATTCTTCGCGTGCGCATATATGTGCACGTGTTATGTATACCTATAATATGTACGCGCTGCTTCATCGCATTTATACGCACAAATATTATATACTATATAGTATTTTTTACTTCTTATTGTTTATAGGTTTTTTATGATGATGCGGAGAGACCTATATGTACCCCGCCGGAGACGAAAAGCATATATACAATATATCGCGTATTATGCCTTTTTCTTTTCATATATATATATATATATAGTTTTACTTACTTGATATGGCGATAGATAAGCGCGATCAGATGATGATGAGGCATGCGGAAACGCGCGCGCGGACGCACGATTATGAGTTTGGAGCGCCTCTCGCGTCGAATATCCGCAGACGAGAGCCTCCCTCCCTCCCTCCGTCTCTGCCTTCCGTTCAACTCGGCAAGACGCCATATTTTTCACACACACACACACACTCGTTTTATTCCTCCTCCTTAGGTCCTCATTAATGCGTCTATATGCTTTATATATTTAAGAGTTTTTATGCGTTACACACCGCCGGCACCCTGATGATGATGTTCCGCTTCGAACCATCGGAATAAACGCAATAACTAAACAATGAGAGTACAGAGTACTCGCCCGCGCCGCCGCCGCCGGCGGTTATTCAACGCTCGCACCGTTCAATCCTCATGATATTCCTCAGAATCCTCTGCTCGCTCTCTCTCTCTCTCTCCATCATCTCACATATTTTGATAGCGGGGGGGCCACCTGATGCGTCTATTCACTTTTATTACAATTTTCACGCTAGAGATCGCCTGCTTTTATTTAATCGTGATGCCGATGAGCCCATCGCGCCCGCTCGCCAAATATTAGCATACTGCGTACACGCATATAGCATATGAAAAAAAAAAGGCGCGAAAGAATAGAAGAGATGATGATGCTCGCAGAGCGAGCACTCTCTATACATATATGTATGAAATAAGTAGGGTTAATAGTACTGCCGAAAGTGAGATATTTGTTGGTTATTGTGTGCTGGATAAAATAGACAGCAACAATATAAGGATGAAGAATGGAAGAAAAATTATGCGTATAGGATGAGAGACGGGCGATAATGATGAGCCAGAAAAATAGGAAGCGGCGGCGGGCGCGAGAATTAAACTCACGGTCGTTTGCGCAAAATCCGCGTCCGCGACGAACTCGACGAGGTCAGGCTGTGTTGCACACATGCATACGTCGTAATGAGCAGGTAGCGCAATGATAGATGGAGACATGCGCGCAATAACTTGCATTTGTGCGGGGGCGCAATAACCCTCTCATACATTTTTGCGGCGATCGTCGCGGCGACGCGATTTTTCTCTCCGTCTGATCAAGCGCCGCGCGGTCGTCCCGAGAGCGTGCTCTGGACATGTCGATACACGAAACAGCAGTATAGTATATACATAAGAGACATGGCGCGCGATTCATGGCGCTAAAATACTACTAGCAGCAGCAGTTGTGTACCGTACCACCAGCGCTCGCGTGTCGCACATACACCACAACACACATGCATACACTAAGAGATATAATTTAAATATAGCCGGACCGCCCGGACGATGGTGGGGCAAGAGAGAGTGGCGCTGCGGTGGTCACAGTTTGAAGCAGCCCCCGTAGTAGTATGTACATACATACAATACAACGTAGCTCGACGTGAGAATAAGCGACGGGGAACACGGAACGTTTCGGTTCAGAGTATTTTCAAACTTGGCCGGAGTAACATGCTCGATCTCTCCTCCTCCTCCTCCTCCTCCCGCTCCTCCTCCCGCTCCTCTGTATGACTTTTATCGCGATTTGAAACAATTACGAATACAAAATAATACAGATGAGAGATTATAGAGAGACTATTTTGATAATGGTGTGTTGATCGAGAAACAACTAAAGACATGAGAATAATTGAGTCAAATGAATAAGTAAAAAAAAAAGAAAAGTGAAAGGATAAGTCGACGACGGGCGGACGTGCGTGAGTGAGTAGTGCGAGGGAGGGAGGGAGACTTTTTCGATAAGATCTCGGAATAAAGCTCGCGTGCTCGTAGTGTTTTCATCGTCGTCGTCGTCGTCGTCGTCGTTACCAACACCTTCATCATCAGCTCTGCCGTGCCGGCAACGTTATTATTTTTGATATTTTTGCATAAATATAGGCACAATAATAATATTAGATAAATTGTTATGGGATAAATAAATAATGTCAAAGGGTGATAGTGTTGAAGGAAGAAGAAGAAGAAGAAGAAGAAGAAGAAGAAAAAGAAGAGCGTGTGACGATAATCGTGTTAAATGAGTGTTATGTTGTGCCAAGGCGGCTCCTCTGGAACTGTTGAGAGAGCCGGTGGTTGTGCTGCTGTTGTTGTCGGCCTCGGCCCCCGCCCCACCAGAGCACCATTAAACTCAAATTTCGACGAAAATACGAGAGAAGCCCTTCTATCGTATATACTATAAAGGAAGCTGCTCCGTTGTTGTATTATTTCGTAATAGATCATCAGCCATCATCAGGAGCGCCGGCGGGAGAATAAAATCAACGACGAGAAGCAGAGGAAGAAGCTTCTCATCAGGATTTATCGATAAAGATTTACAGCCTCCTCCTCCTCCTTATTTTGTCGAACAAAGGAGCTATAAGACAGTTGCTTCATTTGTTTTTTTCGCCTCACGAACGAGAATCAATCTTGTCTTATTTTTCCTCGGGCGTTACTTATTCCCTCTATATTAGTGTACACAGCCTACCGCATTTGGTAAGCTATTCACCGGCCTCTCCTGCTTCGTACGCCCCGCATTATCATTTTTTCGCGTGACACACGCGCGCTCCTCCGCCTACCACCACCATATTCTTCGGGCCCCAGCAGCAGAGCTCTATATTCAATCTTCTTCGCTACGGGCCTCATATCTCTCTCTCTCTCTCGTCTCAGCACGCACTCTTATATATTACAATATTACTCATCATTTGTGTGTTTGGCAATAATTGAAAAGATATTGAGTGCGCCAATGCTCATGACAATATTATTGTGAGAAAACAAGCCGCGCATCGCGGCAGGAGGAAAAGAAACACGCCGCGGCGGTATATACGCCGCGCGAGTGCAGTATATACTTACGCGAGAAGAGAAAAAGAGCGAGAGAGAGAGAGAGAGAGAGAGGTGGATGTTAGCCGCAAGGTGGAAGCAAGGAAAAGGAAGAGAGACAGTGAGCCGCGAGCGCGCTCGTCGGTTGAGTCGCGGCGCCGCCGCCGATCGAGAGAGCAACAAGCAAGCAGCAGCCGCCTGCTCGTATCTGTTTTCCCCTTTTTCTCAGTGCGCGTTTCATCGTTTTTTTTTTCTTTTTCTTCTTCTTCTTCTTCTCTCTGTCGAGGTCGACGCACGAGCGAGAGCGAGTACAAACATTTCTCGTGACGCCTAGTGCGCCAGTCAAGAGTGACGAGAGTGAGAGGGTCGAAGTGAGGGGAGGCAACAAGGGGGCAGTAGAATCTAAAAAAGAAGAAAGGTGTACAAAAGTTTGAAATATTATTTGTTTTTTGTATAATTGGACGTCTAGTATATGGTGTTTGCCGGTGACGTCGACGACGACGACGACGACGACGACGACGACGACGACGAGGAGCTCTCCGAATAATAAAAGAAAAAAAAAAGTAACAAGAGGGAATAAGGAGCTAGGATAATAATACAAGTAGGAGTAAAAATATTGGGACGCAAAGTTGAAAAAGTACTGGCCCCCAAATGCGCGAGCGGCAAATCCTGTTTCATGTTCATGTTCTGGAGCAAAAGGGCGATTCTAACTAGACGTCTGCTAAAGGCAAAGGTCCGGGAGGAGCATGAAACCGAGTGTGAGGCTCAAGAGGATACTGCAACGAGTCTATCATCCCGATACTACAGCAGCAGCAGCAGCCCGTCGATCGAGCGTTATCGCAACGACGAGGTTATCGAGGTTAATCAGCACTACGAAAACAACAACAACAAGAAGAAAAAGAAAAACGACAAGGGCACCACACCTGGAGGATCAACAAATATAAACGAGAACAACAACAACAACGAGGATAATAAGGATTATAAAAATAAGAGGAGAATAAGTGGACGAGTTGAAGGAGGTTGTGCTGGTGGTGGTAGCAGAGGACAGCAGCACAGGACGAGATTTAATCAGGGCTGCTGCGGTGGTGATATCTCGGAGGTGGAGGAGGAGGAGGAGGAGGAGGAGGAGCATTATCATCGGGAAGAAGAAGATTCCGACGAAAAATCAGCATCGACTCGAAACGATCGTTTGACGAGGTGCAAACAATTGCTCAAGTCCCTGAAAGAAAATCAATTGGAGATGTTGCTCAACGTTGTCGAGAGTTACGGTGCCGAGTTTGGCTCTTGCATTCTTGTATCCCGAAAGAGTTATTACGAGGATCCTCCTTCTCGGCGGCAGCAGCAGCAAGTACATGATGAAATAAATCACGAGTACAGACGCAGCAGTAACAGTTGTCGTCGTTCGAGTAATCGACACGTAGTTGGCCGATCGGCTCATGTTGTCGATCCTAATGGACCTCGTTGTCACCTCGATGGTGATGATGCTGCTGCGACCGCCGGCCGGAGAGCGGAATCGCCGGGCGAGACTGAGACAATAAGAATAATAATGAGGAGGAGAGAGGAGGATGCCGAGCAAGACTCACCTCGAAAGCTCATTTATTCGGACAAGAATATAGCCGATAGAGCATCAAGAACGATTATCGATCGTTCCAGACGAAATAATCATGGGAAAATAGGTAGATCCGATGATGGTGTGTCGACAAATCAAAATAAGAGAAGAGATTTATCGTCAAAGTCGTCAGGTTCGGGCCCCTTCCAAAGTACAAAGACAAGTCTGGCGGTCTCTGATGGAAATCAGAGGCTTGAAAATAACGATTGGAATAGCTGCTCCGATCCGCATTTGGTCTCGTGTAAAACGTGGCGATGGCCAGATCTAGCCAACTCGTCCGAACTGAAGAAACTTCCAGTCTGTCATTCCGCCACGGCATCAGGTCCCATCTACGTCTGCTGCAATCCCTACCACTGGAGTCGACTCTGCAAGCCCGGTGAGTCGCCTCTATATCATACTATATATATATATCTATATACCACTACCGCGCTTAATTTTACTATACAATAAGAGTACGCGGTGAACGGAGGGACAGGGGGGGAGGGGGGCTACAGAGAGACCGACTTTAGGATAGGAAAAGCGAGGTGACGCCGCCGCGAGTCGCATGCCCGGACGACAGGCGCCAGCCACTCGTCGCATCATACATACCGCGCGCATATATATATATATTAAAATTTGAGGTAAATTTTCTATATGAAAAGCGCGCGGTTAACATTGAACTTTAGATACAATAATATATATATATATTTTATTAACGCGCTTCATCTAATAATCGACTAAACACAAGCAGAGACCGCATTTTTCAACATCATCACTCCATTTCCTATATTTATATACATATGATGCTTATCATTGCCCGCATTTTATTCAGCTTTTACTTCATATATTTTATATGATTTATCATTAATAAATGTAATGATTTATTCAATTTCTCCAACTTTGACATCGAATATATCGCTTCATCGAAATGGTACGTGAGATTAACGAAAAATTCACAAGATAACTTTTTCATACAGCTTTTGTCTGACGTATCGTTGGGTAGTTGGATAAATCTAACGAAGAAAACGTGCGCGTTAATCTTATGGAAAATCGAAAAGTGCGATGCACTGCCTGCAATCATATTTTTATAAAGAGCAGGCTTATTCTTTTTATAATGTATATATAAATAGATGGAACTTTTAAACCTCTATTTCTGCGAAAAAAGAAACAAAATTTATTTATTTTTTTTTCTCTTCAAATACTCTAATGTATACATATATGTATATTTGATATGTATGTACTTACGTAACGGCCGAGCACCCCAAACCCATCCCCCCCCTCCCTCCTTTTATCAAACCCCGCGTGGCTCCCTTCATTTTCTTTCCAAAACTCTCCTCCTCTCCGACCTATTCCATTAATAGTCAGTATATATATATATATATATTACTTATTATTATTATTATTATTTTAATTTATTTATTTTTGATATACGCGTTATCTTAATTTATATATGTATAGTTTATATATACTTGTGATAATGACGAATGAAGATGCATTATGCGGTGCGAAAGATGCACAGCGAGCGAGGGTATAACGATGAGCGATAATAAGTTTTTTGAGGGTAGTATAAGTGCGCGCGCGCGCGCGCGATGCCTTCTTGGACGAGGAGGAGGAGGAGGAACGTCGTCGCGCCGGCACTTGGCAATATGAATCTAAAAATAAGCCGTATATTGGGCGACAAGCCGGCGGCCGTCGTCGTCGTCGTCGCCACCGCTGCATGCGCCGCTGCTGTCGCCGTCTTCACGATCGAGCTAACTTTTCCATCAATTTTCACGCAAACAATTCGATTGATCGCCTCTTCCGCAGCTTACTATATTTATGCGTATACAAGTAAAATCCATATATACTATAAACGCATATACAATAATATGCGTGTATAGTATGTACACGCGCATTTATTTATTTATTTATTTATTTATTTATTTATTTAGCGCCCGGAGCAACAATAATATTAAAATAATAATGTCGAAACGGCGATTACGCGAGAGTGCGCATCAAGTGCGTCTCCTTTGTGAGAGAAAGAAAGAAAGAAAGAAAGAAAGAGAGAGAAGAGAGGGGGGGGAGGAGGAGGAGGAGAGGAAGTGAGCGAAGCAAGGCTGATGCGATGAGAGAATAAAAGAATAATAAAAAGAAAAAAAAAAAAAAAAAGAAAGGATATAGAGAGAGAGCGAGAAGCGGAAGCTCGCGCGCGGCGCCGTTTCGTGTCATTGCTGGCGCCAGCTAATTGTTGAGGCCAGCAGTCGTGCGGGGAGCGGTGGGGGCTCAACTGACAAGCGCCCGCCGCGTATATATGGATATCCTGAACGTGCTCCCCCGTGTGGGGAGACGAGTTCGTTTCGATGATGAAACTGAAAAACAGAATTCGGACCAATATCCCCTCCCCTCCTCATGCTTCTCACATACTCGTATCGTCCTCGTTCATTCCCCGCCATCTCGCCTTATTATTCATGCACCAAATTCTTTATTCTTCCTCATCTTCATTGCGTAGAGAAATAATACATTATTTCCCTTCTTCTCCTTCTTCCTCCTCCTCCTTCATTCGACGTATATACATATACGCAACTTTTTTTCTTGCCTCATATTGCTTTGTCTCACAAGAATAATAATCTTGAAGATTCGTATATATTGAAACGAAAAAAAAACAAACAAAAAACCCGAAAAAAACATCTCTCGGTCTGAATGTAAAACTTGCTTCGAAATAAGTATACAAGGTATTTGAAAAGAGTTTGAGAGAATCGAATTTATAATTCTCTCTTATTTTTCTAAAGATATGAATATGCACTGCATATGCGTATATATGTATACATATATATATATATATATATATAGAGAGAGAGAGAGAGAGGCGAAAGCAAACAAGTTAAAGACGAAGGAATAAGAAGATGATGGTAAAAACGAGTTTAGCGAATACGGGATGGAGAACGCTCGTCCGAGGACGTCTTCTTGAAGGCGAAGAGGCACAAGAAGACAGGCAGCAGGTAGTTATAGGTATAGGTAAGATACGTAACGTATACGTGCCTTAGGAAGAGACAGAGAGAGAGAGAGAGAAACTAATCGGAGGAGCGGGCGCAGCCAATAATAGAACATCCACTTTTGGTCTCGAATGTTGAACCTCTGCCTCGCTTCTCCTTCTTCGTGGCGCCACCCATGCGCCTCATCCATCCATTCCCCCCCTAGCTCTGTATGTTTTTTTTTTCTTTTTCTATAAAGACAATCTGTTTAATAAATCTTATTTGTGTTTTTATTTGTTTGCAGAGTCGCCACCACCGCCGTATTGCCTCATACCAGATAGACTCAGACCGGAAGGTGAGTCATTTTATTATTTCTCTCTCTCTCTCTCTCTCTCTCTTTGGGTCTAGATAAAACAGTTAAAAAGTATATATTGTGTATTGCGAATACGATATTTGAAAAGAAAATAGTAATAAGGATGATGGGGTAGAGCGAGTCGCTGATGATGATTAATCTCATCGCTTGACGGCACATATCGAATGCACGCTAAAAAAGAAAGAAAGAAAGAAAGAAAAGGGCCGCTAATAAGCGGCGCGAGAGATGATGAGCCTGATTGGCTACATTTTATGGTCATTCTTCATCTCGAGATCACCGCACTTTCTTTTTTCTTCACGTTTTAATTATTATTATTATTATTACGACAATGATAATAATTGTCGAGAGATAATATTTGAATATGACATCGCGGGAGAGCGCGTCAGCAGGACAATAAGAGGGGAGAGCAAGATATATTGTTATATATATATATATATGTATACAGAATAAGCGGTTTCTGCTGATGGAGAAGGAAAGAAATATCGATGGTGCGGACACCGAGAGACTTATTTTCTCTCTTTCCTTTTCGTAAAGGAATAACCTCGAAGCGCGCTGCAACACGATACATAGTGTATACAATACACACACACAGAGAGAGAGAGAGAATGCGAATGGAATGTCGGCGAAAGAATGCGAGCGCGCTTCAAAGCTGTTCGCGGTCTATCGAGAGAGAATTTTTTAGCGCTTGGCAAAGGGTGTGTGTGTGTGGAACTTTTGGAAGGATCCCTCTGTGCTCTTCCATCTAATATGTAAAAAAAAAAAGAAAAAACAGAAAAAACAACATTCCTATACTGTTTTATTGTATATTCTCTATACTCTCCTCTTGTTACAACAATAAGTGTGGCAATAAGTAAGATTGAAAATTTGGCCATCCGTGTGTTTCATAAAATATGTGTGTTTTCCCATAAAATAGTTGACTATATTTATACTGGCACTCTATACAGATATGTATATATAGGATATAAATACTAATAGAGAGGGAGGGATGTTAAATAAAGTTGTTGTCGTTGTTGCAGATAGTGGAGGAAAGGATGAAGAAATGAGCGGTAATGATTGGCATGAGCAGACTCGATTCGGTGGCGGCTCATCACTCACGACCACTAACGGCCAAGGTAAAACTTTTATCATAATACGCGCTGTTGCATAGTATGTATGTATATATTGAAATTTGAATCGCCGGGGCGACTCTTGACTTGGATGACTGTAACTCGAGTAGCTAAGAAAAAAGAGTGAAATTATTGATGCGGCGGGGATGAGAAAATAGGAAAATAATAAATTGAGTGAATCGTATATAGCGATGAAGGTTGCTCCTCGCATCGAGTATGTGTGGCTCATGCGTGTATGAAAGAGATGAGGAGAGTGCGCGCGTCTGAAAAGAAGAGAGAGAGAGAGAGAGAGAGAGAGAGAGAGAGGAGCTCATAGGCTGATCGGGTCGGCGCGACTCTTCGGCGTTATATACCGAGATGGAAGTCGCGGCGGCGGCGGCTCGGGGTGGGCTGGAAGAGGGGAATAAGCCTGGCGCCAGACAGCTGCCGCGTGTCTCGACCTCGTCGCGCGGCTTCGACGCTCAGCGCCATCAGCCATAGTCAACCCCTGCTCTGCGCCTCTCATCTCCGCGCTATATCCTTATTATTATCCATTCTCCCATTTTTTTTTCTTTTCTTTTCTTTTTTGTTATTATTATTATTATTGTTATTATTAGAAGAAGAAAAAACGTCATTATAATGGTATATATGTATATGCAGTAATAATAATTATGAAGCTCCGACGCGGTGAATCTCTTTTGGTTTTCTTTGAAACATGCTAGTTTATATCTTCTTATTAATATATATAAATGTGAATGTTTGGATGCTTGTTACTCAATAACGGATAAACGTTTGCAAGGATTTCAATGAGATTTTTCATACAGAGAAGACAGCAGTTGTCAACGTCGACATCAATAATATAGGGGCTATACTCTATTTAAACTCCCAGCACCGCGTGAGCGCAGATACGGCAGAGTATGAAATTCTATAGAAATATTTACTTGAAATTTTAACTAGACATTGCATTTTAACAGAACAATGTTTATATAGACTTTTTATTTCGAAATTCCAGCGGAAACGGAACATTTGAAAATATATATTTGACAAATGATTATATCTTCAAGACGTGATAAATTTTAATATATATATATTAACATTATTCTAGCGCCACTCTCTTCATTTAGCAAAAATCTTTAAAAATCACTCCTAATAAATGATTGATTTCATCGAGTGACGGTGAATTTGTCAACGAATTAAGCCAAAAAACTGATTATTTCATCATTTTTTGAATTTTTCAATATGAATTCGTGAATTCTGCCTCGAATGAGTAGCATTTTCGTCATCTACAGGAAATTTCCGATCAAATAAGGTCTTTAAATGAATAAAAAAAAATTTGAAAAATTTTGCCAATTTTTCAAGGTATATACCCCTTTCCATTTTTTCAAAAATCTTCAAGGCATCACAACTTTTTAAAAAATGCATGTATTAACATAATTCCAACGCCATTCGCTTAGTTTTGCAAAAATCTTGAAAAATCCCCCCTAATAAAATAGATTTGGTCAAGAGAAAGAAAAGATATCGCTAATTGAAATTTCCATGGGTCCACGAGGTCCAAGACCC
>JAPYYW010002769.1:0-18353 GCA_030522545.1 Cremastinae sp. A BG-2022a
CATTTTCGTTATCTACAGGAAATTTCCGATCGAATAAGGTCTTAAAATCGATAAAAAAAAATTTGAAAAATTTTGCGAATTTTTGAAGGTATACCCCTTCCATTTTTTTCAAAAATCTTCAAGGTGTCATAACTTTTTAAAAAATGCATGTATTAACGTAATTCCAGCGCCATTCGCTTTGTTTTGCAAAAATCTTAAAAAATCACCCTTAATAAAGTAGATTTGGTCAAGAGAAAGAAAATATATCGCTAATTGAAATTTTTATAGGTCTACGAGACCCAGTGTGACCCACCAAATTTTTTGAAATTTTTTTTTTTCGATTTTAAGAGCCTTTTCGATCGGAAATTTTCTGTAGATAATGAAAATGTTAATTATTTGAGGCGAAATTGAAGAATTCATATAGAATGAGCCAAAAAACTGACTTTTGGACCAGATTTTTTAATATTTCAATATGAATTCTTGATCAAATATCCTATTCTTTAAAAAACACGAATAAGCTTATAATAAATTCATCGAAATAGATCATCGTATTATGCGGTTATATACGAAATATGCGCCTAAATATATAAGAATCGCTAAGTATCAATTCAAACATGTCGAAAAGGAAAAAAGCGATCGCGTGGTCGCTCGTTTTACAAATTTGACAAATTAAAAAGCGATTACACAGTATGATTTATTTTTAATATGTATAACGTTAATTTTCAAGGTATATTATTTTCGATCAAATTAGCACACATGATAAAGATAGATTTTAATCTAATTTTATTAATAGTAGGAAGATTATCAGGTTGAATAATGAGAATAAACTTACATATAATAGCTTGAACTTTGGCTCGGTCGAGAGCAGGCTTGACTGGGCGTTCTGTGGCAGTTCCAGCCCTGCTCCATCGTTGGCCAGTCACGGAACAGGTCGCGAGTTCCGTCGGGCTAAAAAGTATCGCTGCCAGGCCGCGAGTCAACTTCCGGTAATCGCTCCACTTTACCGCCCTCAATTGTTCCTCACAGACGGCGATCCCCTCGCCCAGGTGGACCTTTCGATTCCAAACACAAAGTAAAACCCATTATTTGATAAGACGCGATCGAAATAGGCTTTTTTCACGACGTCCACACAGATCAATTAATTTTTATACTCAATTTTTATACGAAAATTAACGTCAATAATTCTCGTGAAACAAAAAAAAAACGTTTCGCACCGATCTTCGAAACGAAAAATGACTCTCTCGCCAAATGAAAAATCAACTCGGGCACGAAGCAGAGATTTTCGAACTGAAAATGAAGAGAGGTGAAAACCGAGCTGGGAAATCCGATAGACGCATTTTTGCAGACGTAAGAAAAAAACGTAAAACTATAAATTTGGTGGGTGGTGCGAGCCAAGGGAAAACTTCTACATATCCATCGATTCTCTTGTGCACACAGGGGCCGTATCCAAACGCTGTTATTACTATCGATAATTCACTCAGCTATACGTGAGAAAGAAAAAAAAAAGAACGGATTCAATTCTTTTCTTTTCACCGTAAATAATCGATTTCACGAGCGTTTCTCGGGAAGTTGGAAAAACTTCCGGACGAGTTACGCCGCAGCGGGGAATAAAAATTAATCACTCGTAAATTGTTTGTTGACTCTTGTCATACCATTCGATACAATATTTCTTCAGCAAAAAAACATCCGATTTTTGTTCTCACTCCAAAAATAAACAAGAAACGCTGAATGGTGTTTATTTTAAATATTTTCCGAATCCGGTGATATAATATCTTTTGGTATATGAGAATACATTTGAAATAATAAAATTCTGTTCCACCTCGCGCGACTGTGAACAAAGTCCCCGGTTGGTCTTTTATTTATGCTCGCCAAGTTTATTTTACACGCGTAGTATCGTTCGCTTCGGCAAAAAGCGATTTTTCATTCCTCCCATTTTCATGTATTCCGCTTTCTCCGTCTCCCTCTAAATTGCAAATGACTCGCTGGGCGATTCGTTCTTCGAAAGAGAAAAAAAAATGGATGAAGAGCGGAGAGAAATGCTTTATCGCTGCTGTGGAAAAGCGTTTCTCCCTTAGCTGTTTTGCGGTTTAGCGGAGAGACGGGTAAAAAAAATAAACAGAGCGTGGGTAAGGGGAAGGAAGGAAGGAAGGACCGCGGAGAGCGACAAAAAAATGGCTCTGCGCGCGAGTGGTTTATCGAGTTGAGCGAAAAATCCTGCGAATCCTTTTCCTCCCCTCCTTCTTCCTGTGTTTCTCGACTCGGAATATTTTATTTTTCTCCCCGCTCGACGTCCGAATTCGTCTCGTTTCGCCAAAATTCAAGCCCGGAATCATGTTCATCCCGAAAGTGCGATGCATTGTTTCCTTCGCTTACTGGAAACGCTAAAACTCGATCATCACCCTTACCAACCGCGAACGAGATTGAAAAACCGGTGAGCGATTTTACTCTCTCTCTCTTGCTCAATATTTACACGTGAAATGCGTGTACTCTGCGGTGGAACGACGAACGTATCGCTTTTTTGGCCTCCCGGCGATTGAGGAGTCTGAAAGTCGTTCGGGCGTACTAATTTAATCGGGAATCGAAATTTTCAGGAAAATGAAAAAAGGGAGAGACCAATCTCGTTCGACCGGGCAGGCTGAGAAAACCGAACAGGCTTAACATTGAAAATCAATCGAGAATTTATTCGTTGGTACACAAATTTAACCAGGTTCTCCGAAAAATAAAATTAAAAAAAAACGAATGTGAAAAAACGTAAACTCAATGAGAAATGGTAAATAATATATAAGCTCGATATATAGACGACTCTTGATTTTGAACCGCCGATCAATATTTATGCGCGAGTTAAAGTTTCTTGGACAATTTTATGAATGTATATAGGAAAAAAAATTAATTGGATTTAACACAATTATTGTTCATAAAAGCTTTCAGCTAGTAAATTTAGGTTTGCTGAATAAAAAGCTCATTTATTTTCCGCAGGCACCGAAAGTAATCAAAAGTTGGACAAATATCAAAAAAAGGATTTTTAATCATTAGCACATACAATTTTAGCTTAATCAAACATCAGGAAGTGGATCGAAATTGACTTCCATATTCCATTAATGGACGGATAAACAAATTTAAATAAAAGCTTCTAATAACAAAAAGTAATGATGTATTTTTTGGTTATTTTCTGTCGAAAGTGATTGCAAGCCAGGAACTCAAAATCGATCAGAGTTTTAGAATATAAATGGTGGGAAAATTTGTAGAAATAATACATTTAGTTTACACAACGAGCAATTGAAATTTTGTGAAACAGAATTTATTTAAAATTGGCACAAAATTTTCTTTAGTATCATACAAATAGAAAAATTTCAACAAGTTCCACTACCCAGAAGTCAAGATATTTGGAGTTGAAGATCACAATATTTAACACGTGCTCTTATGGTAGACTGCAAAAAATAGTGATTTTTGATAACAAATATACATATCTCGATTTCTACGTAGTGAAACCTCTTAAAATTTAATATACAATTGCATATTGCATCAAAGAAGATTTTCGCAAATTTATAACAAAATCCTAAGAATACGATTTTTTGACAGAACTACCTTAAATAGCAACTTCACAAAATTTGACATTTCAACATGACAATAAAGATACGTGCAATTTTTCAATAAATTCCGTCTATAAAACAATTCTCACGCGACTCGTACTTTGAATTACATTTCGTTACCTGTAAAAGTTCAACCAAATAATTCGTTTTCGAAAATTGTCCTATTTACAGCGTACTCGAAGAATATAATTAGGATAAAATTGAAGTATGATTCGATGATGTCGAGAGAGTGGAAAGTAGCGGAATGAAAAGAGGAAAGTGTAAGGTGTCAGACGGTGGGAGCGAAGGAGGAAGCGGGAGTGAGTGGTAAGCGGATACTGTCGGGCGTGCACGTTGCTGCGGATAAGCAGCGGAGAGCTTGTGGCCTGTACGTCGTGTCATTTTGCGTCACGGTTGCGTTTGTGTTCGAGGAGTCGACGTGTACGAAGCTTCCGCAATTTCTCAACGGGTTACACCTCTTAAACGCGAAGCCTAAAAGATAATCGCCCGGGGATAATTGTTATTCGGATAATCGACCATAAACCCTGCTGATGATTAATAACGAGAGTTTCGCATAGTTGGGACTCGACACGTAACTATATATATACGACCATGTACCGTCACTTCCCTGCTTTTTCTTCAAAATTCAATATTCCACCGGAACAGTTTGCATCAACCAAATACTTGGAATATTCAAAACCTTATTGCGCACACTATTTGATAATTTTGGAATAATCACTTTTGAATACCGCAAAAAATGATGATCAAATCGTTGCCTGAATTTGGCTATCCCGGATTTTGGTCGATAATGCTTCCCTCTATCAAAATATCTGGAATAGTTCCTCCGCAACGTTAAACGCAAACTTTGTTATTTCTGCGTCATGAAATTTGCATCGTGGGAACGCGAAGAAAAACATTTACATTGTTGTTTTCTTCAACTTTGTCGGATTTACTTGCTTGTTCTCTCTCCATTTGTGAGTAAATTAGGTCGTTAGAAAATAATCGGAGGCATAATATTTTTGCAATAATATCAAAAGTTTCAACAAATTTTGTCTTCCTTAATTGTTTAAATAATGAAAAATGTTCAAATTTTAGATAAAATATTCTCAAGAGTTTTACGAATTAAACGTCGAAAAAAACCCCGTCGAATTAAACGCCGAAAAAAGTCGAAGAGTACTTTGTAATTTTTCAAATTTTCGAATTAATTTTTTTTCCCAAACAACTCACTGATTTGTTACGTTAAAAAAAATGTGTTTTTCATGAACTTCGACACTCTGAATATTGGTCGAGTAGATGGATGAAGGATAGCCGGAAAAATATACAAAAGTGCATCGTATGCGTGGCAAGTAAGGTTGCGCGTGTGCTCTTGTTTGCAGAGGTCGAAAAAAAAGAGAAGTTGCAACGAGGGGGAGAGAGAAAAGGGCTCGAGTGCGCCCGTGGGAATTTCAAAAAATGCTCTTTCGTACAGGCTCGAAAATCGCGTACGCCATTGTATAATCGCGATGCGAAAAAAAAGAGAGAGAGAGAGAGAAATGTTGATACGATACAAAGCGATGAACCTCGACGCGTCGCTGCAGCCCCGTTACACTCGAAAACTTTTATTTCTCCGCTCCTTCGTTCCGCGATAAACATATGATGGACAAACGCGCATCACTCGCACGAAGAAAAAGGAACAATGGCCATTATTTATTTTCGGCCCGAGATTTTTCGAGGCTCCGCAATAAAAGTGTGTTTAGATAATTAAAAATTTAATTTTTTTTTGGAAAACAAATGAGAGGGAGAAGAAGAGAGTGAGAGATGTGCATCCGGGGAATAAAGGGGGTTAAAGTTTCGCGAGATACAAGCGCTAGATTGGGATTCCCCGGGGTAAAGATGAGAATATACGCCAAGTTTATTTTCTTATCTTTATTTTTGCTTTTCCGATCTTAAGGATGTCGAGCCACCTGTCGTCCAAGTTTCGTAAACTCGTTTACCGTGAGTTTCCTCGGTAAAAGGGATTGTAAGGATGAGTGCTTAGTTAGAAAGTCAGTTTTAGGGTGGCGAGTTAACTCGGCAATGGCGTTATACTCCCGAAAATTTCACTCGAGCCTCGTCTCAAATTCTTCCTCGATAATTCAACCCATTTTTCCTCCGAAATTGCTTATTTCGATCGCGCGTTCTCTCTCTCTGCCTAACCGTACTTTTATTTTCAATACGACCGTGCACGGGGTACGTAAAATATGACACTTTCGTGACAATTTTGCCAGATAACTGACATCCATCCTCGTTTATCTAAACTGCGAATGCGGGGGAGAAGAAATAACGGGGATGCCTCGTAAAAAACGTGCTCTTCGCTTTTTTTACGAGAATTTTTACCTCGCGACGAAAAGCCTGGAAAAAAGATCGACGAGGAGAGTTAGAAAAAACGAAAACGAACGCGGTGAGAGGCAGGGAAAAAGGATGAGCATAAAAAAACGCAGTGCCTTGGTTTTAGATAGGATACGCTCCTTTTACCTTTCTCCATGTTTTTTTTTCTTTTTTTTTTTGAAAAGTGAGTATGAGACAAAAAAGGCTCGTTTATGTGCCCCACGAGATTATTTGGCATCACGGAACGATAATGAGACTCCCGAGACGAAAAATGGTCCTGACTGTGCCACATGATTTCCACACTCTCAGTTTTTTTTCTGACCTTTTTTTCTCCTCGCATGATGAGCGCGCAAACAAAAGGAAAAATTTACCTAACGCACGAATCCACGTCCGACACAAGTTTTTACATCGCGAGTTAGAATAATTTTTGTAGCTGGTAAATAATTGTATGAGGAATAATTTTCACAAAACCTGGCCTCCAAAAACTTGTATTAAATATCTGCATACATATAGAATAAAATCGTCACAATACGCCAGAAGATAAAAAATTAAAAAAAAACATAATTACCACGTAATGAGTGACATAAAAGTTGAATTTTCGTCGTAAAAGGACAATGATAGAGTTTAGCAAAAGTTTAAATTGAAAGCAATAATATGTAAGGTATTGGCATTAGATTTCCCAATCCTTAATCATAAAGATAATTTTATATTAAATTTTAATATTCCTAAATATATGTACAAATGGTTGTGATAAAATTTGTAATGCCTTGAAAACTAAGTGTTAATTTATTTAGTATTATTTAATTGCGGTAAACAGCACGAATAAGAAAAACGTCAAAAGGTATAAAACTCGATTTGAAACACATTCTTAAATCCACCAAAATGTATTTAGTATTAGAAAAATGCATAAAAGTGTATTCACAAGAAGAGCAAAAACTTTATCAAACGTTTCTACACGTACTTTTTAACGTTATAGAATAATAATAAATTAATAATTGAAATTATTGTTGCAGAAGGGAGATAGCGTGATGGGTTGATGTAAATTGAATCAAATGAAGGTTGTCAACTTACCACTCCGTCAGAAGAGGATTCCTCGAATCCTCGGAAAGCCGACAGCGCCGGTGGAGTCGTACTCATATCAAGTGGACCTGGTAACCAATCATTTCTCAATGGCGAATTACCATGAACCGACGATGACAAGTGTCTTCCTCCTCCCCGAGTTCCCAGCCTTGGCCTTCCCCGTCTCACCCTTCGACCTGTTTTAGAAACAACCCAACCAGCGTTCTCTCAATTTTCACATTTATCTTTCAGCCCTTCAGTACATTTTTCTTTGAAATGCATATTATGTTTAAAAAAAAATAAATAACTTACAAGAATATCCAATAAATTCAATTAGTAAAGAGAAAACAATGGACATTATTTTAAAAAATATGTAAAGTGAGCGAAATGTGGAAAAAGCAAAATTCTTCGTGGCCCTTCGTCGCTGACCTCGATAAAAGCTCGAGAGCTCGGGGGTAAAACGAGGGTCTTTGGTTTTTCGAAGCAAAAATGGTGCATCGATTGAAGAAAGAATCTCGGGAGACTCGGCAGGACATGCAGGCAAACGTGCACGAAGAAACGAGAATGAGAGACAGAAAAGAAATTCCTGAAAAATATTGCTTTCAATCAATATATACCTTGATGAACGAAGTTTGAACGGGCGAGCATGGAATATGTATTTCTTTTTCCGACGTTCATGGGACATTTCGCGAGAGACAGAAAAAGGGATAGAGAAAGGAAAATAAAATGGTCGACGGAAGCTGCGAGCTCATCGATGGCTGAGTGGGTAATTGATGGCGTTGCTTCAACGCGCCCGCGCCTTTTGTATCTCGATTTTTTTTTATCACCAATACAACGACACCTGCCATTCGACGAAAGTGTCAAACTCGTTTTCTTTGTTCCTGGTCCATTCTTTGACCCTCCATTTGGTTTATCATCGCTATCTATCTTTTTTTTTCCTCTCTGGAAATCGAGACGCAGCTTTTCGGAGGGATTTCTTTCTTCTCTCGCGCGCGCGTCCTCCACGACACGGGAAAAGAGAGCTCGAACGGCGTGTATGGCCGACAGAACGTGGATAAAATGTTACGGTGCAAAGTAAGTAGAAAAAAGAGAGGGACGAATTTTCGTCACCCTCTCTGGCGCCACAAATCTTATTAGAGGCTTTTTCCTCTATTTTCATTTTTTCCCTTCTTTCTCTTTCTCCTTTACCGTAATAAAAAAAAATCGAGGCGACCCTTCCTCTTCGGAATTCCGATATCGTAGCGTATTCGCGGATAGATTGATTGCAAAATTTCACTCCGGATACATACATATAAGCCTGGTCCAAAAAAAAATGTCCAATTTTTTTTTCTTGGACATATACACGATTAATATTTTCAGGGGGATGAAAAAAAATATGCCTGCCCGAATAGTAGCCCTTAAAAGAATACGAAGTAACATACGTAAAATGTTTTATACATACTTTCGTAGGAAATTTAGTGCTCTTTCTTATAATATTTCGATAACTCAACTTCTTTAGAAAAGTTATTCAAGAGAATAAATCTAGAAATTATGTAAAGACCTCTTAATATATATATTTTTATTAAGAGCCAAAGTTCGGACAGGCATCTTTTTTCGTCATCCTAACATTTATTAAAAGTATGTCCAAGAAAAAGAAAGAAAATAGTCGATTTTTTTGTTCAAAATAGTTCGAAGTATATACATATTCGAAAGGAGACGAAAAAAAAAATTGTTTTCAATGCGACGAGTGGCTCTTATTTTTGCGAGTGAAAGGAATATTTTTCGAGGATCTTCCGGGAAACAAAGGAGAGGTTCGAAAGAGAGAAGAGGCAATAAAGGTGGAAAATGAATCGCGACTTAATTGAGAAATTTGAATGGGGGCCACGCTGGAGGACATATTTGAAACTTTTTTATTGATGTCGAGCAAAGATTTCATTCCGGTAGCTACGCTCGCTTCCTCCGCGCTTCTTCGCTTATTCTCCGATGAATTTGATTTTTTCCCCTTCCCTTCAGCCTCCGCCGCGTTCGTCCAGCTCACGGAAATCCATCACCATTCCCGGGTCTTCCGGGACTTTTTCGAGAAGCTATTCAACACGCGGATTGGAAACAATTGGGATTGAAAAAAGCGAGAGAGACGAAGCGAAATATCGATCGGCTCTCTCTCTCTCTCTCTCTCCCCTCTTTCGTACCCCCGGCCTTTTCATTTCGCTCTCCCGCATCGTTTCTCTTTCTCTCGCGAATTTTCAAGCCTGCCCGCGGACACATAATGAAATGGTATCCGAGAACTCGCAGAAAAGCGCCGAGCGGTGAAGAAGAAAAAAAAAATGGAGAGCGAACGGAGAGAAGCCGGATGGAAAAGTGCAATGCAGCTTGAATTCCCACTAAATTAGACGCTTCGAAATAAAATGGCTAGATATACGTTATCTTATCTCATTCCGGTTTTAGCATTCCCCTCGTCATTTTTCAACGATCCTAGTTTTCTCTCCAAACACCTGACCATCGTGAGAAAATGAATAACTCCGCTCTCAATATATTTTTCTGTCATTCTCGTTGCTCCCTACATTTTTTCACGATTTTCGACACACTCTGCCGCCAAAAATGTACTTTTTTTTGTCGACGATCAAAAAAAAAAAGGAATAAAATGCGCCAAGAGCGTGGAAAGCGAATTAATGAGGGCTCTTTGGCGAGAGGTAATGAGAAGAAAAGCTCGAGGAGCCGAGAGGGGACGAACGATCGTTGCGAGGTGGATAAAATCTGGGAAGGAATCTGGGCGTAAAGTAAATGAGGGACCGCGAGACGGAAGAATGAATATGCCGGGACGGAGGAAATTCTCGTCCCGTAACTATCTGATATGTTATCCAGACGTTCGCTAATAAAGATATTTCTTCGAGGGCCTCCGCTACTCGACGTGAAGGGAAAACACACACGCTCTCTCCCCTTGCAAAAAAGAAAAAAAGGTCCCCGAGATCGCTCTCTGGTATAGACGCACGGGCGATAATGAAATTCTCACATATGTTCCCGGATATTTTCTCGGGGGTGAGAAATAGTGTTCCATTTGCGGGCGATAGCCAGAAGAAGAGAAAAAGAAGAGAGAATTGATCGCGCGCACCGCGAACGCGTCCCCGCGGCGAACAAATGGCGGACTCGAAAGCAGACGCAATTATTATCAAAGTTATTGGAGCGACCTGCAATGATTTTCTCTCGTTATATATTTCCTCCCGAAGTAATAAGTTTTTACAAAGTCCGATTCACCGGGTAGATTTTATTCGAAAGAAACGTTCCGAAGTGTAAATTCGAGTGTAATTATTATATATTTCTCGAGGGGCACCGAGGGCGATGCACGAAGTCTTGTTCGATCGGAAATATTCGTGCGAGGCTCTTTGGAACTTGCGTCAGCTTGCGATCCGTAGAGATAATCAAAACCATCCGCCGGACTCGATTAAAAGTTTCGGCGCATTATGAGAAATGGCGGGACTAGAGTACGGAATTACATTACATAAGAGCATATCCAGTTTCGTAACTAAAATCAAACTCTTCAGTCTCCGGTAAATTTAACATATTATTACTTTTTGGGTATTTCGATTCATAATTTTGTATCACTATTATAGCTTTTATATATAGATATCATGAATTTCAGAATTTATCTTATCCTATATTTTTATTTTCTACATTAAAAAAGACATGCCTCTAACCGATTCAACCGATTAAAAAAAATTCAACGTGCGCTGCTTTGGAAATAATGACCTTGATGTTTGAATCATTCATTTCGTCTTGCAAACATTTTCAGGAATTACCCATTATAAAGTCAATTTTGTCGAGGACACGAAAAGATATCGCCACTTGAAATTTTGAGATTTTCCTATTTTTGATTCTCGAAAAATCAGACTTGAGGTCGAACACACTACATTTTCGCAGTTCATGTGAAAAAAAAAATTGCAACACAATTTTCTACTATTGTTATCATATATATTTGGACAAATATACCTGAATGGTTCGGGGATCGTAAACATTAAAAAAAAAAGAGAAAATTCGTCGAGCGTAACGACGAAAAAAAATTTTCAAATTTTCGTTAATCGTTCAATAATTATTGTTTCCATGGTGATCGGTCGAGGTCGAGTGAAAAACCCATTAAGGCCTTAATTGTTCGGTTTTAACACGAATTTGGAATCAGTAGGTTGTTATAAAGTGTCCGGGTAAGACGTGTCGTGTCTCGCCAGGTAGTTTATTACCGAAAAATATTTCGTAGAAATAATTCGAAAAGTTCAATTGAGTGTCAGTTCCAGTAATGTTCAATCATACGAAAAGTGAGTGGTTTAGTGTTTTAAATTAATAATATCGTTTCAAAATACTTTTAAAAAAATTATTCGGAAAAAACAACCAAAAAATTTATATTTTTTTCTTGAAAAATATATAATGCATTATCTGCCACGTTTAATTCTAAAAAAAATAAAAATAATTTCTGTATACTGTTTAGGAGATATGGGCTTTTAAAGTTGCATTAAAGCAGTATACTTTCGTACGACCTTCAAAAAAATTTTTTAATTGCAGAGTTTTGTAAAATAAAACTAAGCATTTTGTCATCGTATTGTTTTTTTTTAATAATGTATCAAATTCTGCTTTTTAGCGTCAGTTTCTTTCTAAATAGCGATCAAAACATCAGCTGTGACAGTCAGACGTAACGGTATCTACTTCTCTATCGAAACTTTTCACTCGTTTCACTTTACAGTCTTTTTACAACTTAGTTTTATTTTTCAACTTTACTATTCTTTTATTTATGTCAGAACGACATTTTCTGCAAATCTGTCTCTATTTTTTTACGTTTATTCTTTTGTTGACAAACATCAAACTCTAATAAATGAAAGCTCAATAAAAAAAAATGTTAAATACAATCTGTCTTAAAAATAACAAAAGTTTTCCATTTTATCAAAGCATTATAAAAAAAAACTTAAATGTTATAATTGTGAAGTTATAACATTAAACATATCTTCCGAACCACCTTAATTTTTGAACCTGTAGAAAATTTGTGTCAAAACTTTATTTATCTGGAATTCGATCGTGATTGAAACTAATTTGGAATCCAATAAAAAAAAGGTGTATTACACGCTGTAACTCGGTGCAAGGAAATTTTTTATCGGATCGTCGATTACTGTCATATCCCTCAAAACGAGGAATAATAAAAATGTTTGGTAAGTCAATAATAAGAGAGAAAAGAAAAGGGAGAGAAATAGTGAGGTCTTGAAATATATATAGCGGAATGAGAAATCACTTTTTTCCAGGTTTTCTGCGGACTCGGCGCTCTTCTTTTTCCTCGGATTTTCTCGGAGGAGTTACGTTCGTGCCGGCTGATCTCCCGTTGCATCTCCGTCGCAGATCAGAAAAGAAGGTCGTTGGCTCTCGGATCACTCTTGAATTTCATCCAAACGTTCCTCAGCTCGTATCTTTCGACCACCTTTTATCCGACGAAATTCCTCTTTTTTTTCTTTATTTCTCATTGCTTTTTTTTCTCTCCGTCTGTCTATTTTTTCTGGTCGGACCGCACGCTCTGACGCTCTTCCAAGAGCAGCTGGGATTACGCTGTACCAACAAATATCTCATCGTCTCGGAATGCCTCGGAAGATCGCGAGCTAAAAATCCCTCCGGGCTTTATTCCACTCTCTTTTTCTCTCTCGCAGTCAAGGGTCTTTCCTGTACCGACTTCACTTCCTGTCCGAACCAATTTCTTTATCGGGAACGTAGGATATCTCGCTCTCCTGCGTTCGTGACTTCCTTCAAAATGCTCTATATATAACCCACGGACTCATCCTCTCTTCTCCTCTTCCTCCTTCGATTCCCCTTTCACGGTGCTCTCTCAAAAATCTTAAACATTTTCCAATATTTCTTCAAAATGAAAATCCCTATCGCTCTTAGAAATGTTAGAATAATTTTTTTTTTTGCTTTTCGTTAGACGATATGTCAGCGTCGGGGTTCGATGTACGGAAGTCCCTCGAGCGCTGCAAAAATATGTTGAAAATTTTTTCAATATCCCTTCGAACTCGTCACCCCGTTTCGCAGGTATTTTCTCGGTGGAATTTCCGATTGAAATTTATTTTGCGCAAATAATATATATCGGAATGACGATAAATTGGGATTTATCTTTATTGCGTTAGACGAAATGTCATCGCGCCAAATCAATATATAAATCCCGTGGGCACTGCGCACTAACCACATTCGGGTATTAGTGTGTCCCAATTGGAAGGATGTTGGCCAAGGTCCAGGCCCTTCGCCCAAATAGTTTTTATCCCTCCCGGAGCCTCTCTCCCCGATGAATCCTCGATTAATGCTTGACTGGCAGCTCGGTCCAACCGGATGACCGTTTGAGACGGAGATTGAGTCGGACCGGTTATTTTGAAAAAAGTTATTACAAAACGCTTCGTCGTTGCTCTCGCCTTCCTGTTTTCTCAGATTCGCGAAATTCTCGCTCGGAATTCGTATTTTCGAGCGTGTGCTTCGATATCTCTCGGCGCAACGCGATCGACTCTACAAATCAAATGAGCGCGCACGAGAACTCTGCGGCTTCCCGTTTCGTCGGAATTTCGGAGCTTCCAACAATTTCGAACGAATTCGGGTCAATATGACGATTCGCTGAGCGAAGAGTCGCGAGTTCCGGTCTCTTCGCGGTATTAACCGAAATGAGGTCACACTCGGCTGATAACGTTCCGTGATGGACACAGCCAATCAACGGACACTCCCCGTCCTCGTTCATTCATCCTCGCGGTAAGTTTTTCGCGCCCGGAGTATCAACCTCCCCGACACAATAACTGATATCTCTCGCTTTTCAACCTCCGAACGAGATACTGAATTATCTCAAACCACCCGACGCTTTGTTCCATTTTCCATCGAAAATTCGGCAGAATATATATACATACGCGTATACATTTTCTGCAAAAACTGAAGAAGGGCTCGTTCGTTTTTTTCTTTTTTTTGTTTTTTGTTTTTCTTTTTTTTTCGAGACTTCGAAAAACGGTCTTATTTTTTTATCCATTCCGAGACAGGTGGAACTTTGACAGATATGAAAATGATCCTCGTCGCCCGTCTGGAAGACGGATCGTTTTTCACGCAAGACAAATCGTTACCGCGAGAGAGGAGTGACAAGAAAGGACGCGAAAAAAAATATCTTGTAAATTCTCGTCAATCCTCTTGTCGCGCGTCGAGAAAATATTGTTGTAAAAACAGAGTCCGGACGATTCTCATTCGAATGAGAGAAATAAAAGAAAAAAATTCGTCGGTGCAAAGAAAATTTTTGATAACGTTGTAAAGTATATCGTAACTTTTCTTATTTTAAGAAATTCTGTACTATGAATAACACGTACAGAAATTAGATAGCATGTAAAAATTATCATGTCAATAGAAAATTCATTTTTTAGCATATTTTTGCAAACAAAATATTTTTAATGTTAATTATTGAATTTATTGTACGTTTTTACAGGAAGAACGAAATAAATTTTCGATATTTTGTGCAATCTTGAAAACACTAATTTTAATAAACTGTAAAAAATATGGTATTAAAATGGTGTTAATTTAAAACCATTCTTGGTCTATATATTTCCCACCGTTTGGTGTAGAATGGCATCGTGTTAATAGATGTAGTTAAATGTGCTGATGTATATAGGATAATTTACTATCTAGACTTGTTCTTTTAAAATAATTGTTTGTATACTAATTTTTTTCATAATAGATGTAACGTTGATGTTGAGTAGCAAGTGTTCTGTTAATGTTTCAAAAATTTTTATATTTAAGTATCAATACCTTGAAATGATAATGCTTCTCCTCAAACTTGATTAACAAAAGATGTTCTCGAGGACCGATTTCCTTAATGATATTTGGATTATGGGTCATAAAATTATATTTTGGTTTGCCAAGCTTCAGCTCAGGTATACTTGATACTAAATTTTTCGCATTAATTCTCGTCCGTTTATTGCCACTTAATAAAGAAGACTGCCAGAAACGTAAACAAATTTTTATTACTGAACAGGGGATGGACGGAGCTCGATACTTTTCTGAGAAATGAAAATTTTTCAAAATAGGTGATGCTTATTTAATCGATGGCACAATAAACATTATCCATTGAAAAATTTTCATTTGTCAGAAAAGTATCGAGCTCTGTCCATCCCTGTTGTTGAAAACATCGATTTTTAACCTCGTAAAATCAGCAAGCTTGCTCAACATCTTTTACCAAACACACCAGTGTTATTATTTTATACTATTTCCTTTTACCACTCACACAATTTATACAATATTCGATATGAAAATTCTGAAATATTTTCTTGAAAATTCGTGTTAACTTGAAGAAATTTATTTATTGTCTAAGATTGCAACTTTGACTAACACGAAAAGTCTTATAAAAAAAAAGTTGCATAAAAATGTAATTTTAAAAAATGAACATTGTGATTTTAACCCCATATTTTAATCCCGTTTAATATAAAACGTTACTCATTGATTATTTTCGATTTGGACGCAAGATCCTTAACGAACTCGAAGCGTGAGCAAAACATGCTTAGGAGAGAAGAAAAATAGAGATAAAACTTTAGTATATCTGACCGCCGGAACTGCCTTAACCGGGATTCTGAAGATAATCTCTGGTTTTTCCCGCAAACACGCGGCGAACTATATTTTGTTCCGGACCGACTCCTCGAGATTTTTATTCCCGGAGGTTTGAGGGGATGCGAGAGAAAAATCAATCTGTATTCCAGGGCTTCGTTTCCAATGTCCATTACGATCTCGATCTCCGGTGGCTTCGTTAACGTACTTCGCGATGCATAAAACGAAGCAGAAAGATTGAAGAGCGCACCGCTCGCTCTTTTTCCCCTTTCTCCCTCAAAGTTGCGCCGGAAAGGGGCAAAAAGAGAGAAAGAGAGAGAGAAAGAGAGAGAGAAAGAGAGAGAAGAGTGTAATAATTCGTGGAAGCTTTAGGCCACAGGTATATACGAAAGTTTGCGAGTAATAATGTCACGAGGCAGGCAACATCCGAAGTACTCTTTGCCTCGGAGGTGAAACGAGATGCGAGGATGAGGGAAGACGCGCCGGGGGAGGAAAAAAGTTGTCACGAGTTAAGAGACGTCGAGGCGACTTGTTCATGCATCAAGCGTCTTCCGAAGCTGACTTTTTCTTCCTCTCCGTCTCGCCCCCGTTACTCTTTTTTCCCTCTCGAGAGGGAAATATCTCTCTTCCGGCGGCGTAGCGTATCGCCCGGCGAGCCGGGGATGGAGAGAGGTGAAAAAAATCAGGAGAGGGGGAAATGGAAAAAGAACGCGATCATTTCCATGGCAACTGCGTGCGAATCCCCGAGGAATCGACGAGGCACACGCTTTTCGGAAAGACGGAAAAAAAAAGGAAAAGGGAAAAGATCCCGTAAGACGCGTGACACCCTCTTTGCGGAACGCGTCACTTTTATTCGCTCAATGGATCAAGGCAAACATATTTATTTCCATACTCGGGCTGAGCCACTCGTCAAGCGCAGGCCGGGGGAGGAAAAATCTGATTTACTCGCCGGCAGCTCATCTCAGACCGACATACAGCGAAATGTGTCTCTTCTCGTTTTTTTCCCTTTCTCCTCCTTAAGAGATTTCCTTCGGGTTCAACGCTCCGAAAGCTTCGCATTTGCAGACACGCTCTGAAACACGTGCAAGGTAAACGTCCCAATAGTTGGACAATTTTTGCTATATTATTTTTCATATTTCAATTTTTTTTTATCAATAGAATCGTATGGATTATTTTTCCTATGCGAATAAATCTATTTTTCATAATGTTTATTTATTGGAAAAAATTCTCTCAACCCTATAGAGACAGGGTTGATTTTCTGTCCAACTATATTGGGACATTCTACATATTCGAACATTCAAGAATTTATTTATTAGAAATATTATTTAGAATTAACATATTTAATGAGTTTTGAACTGCTAAGATATCAGACAATAGTCGAGATGTGAATTAGAAGCAGATTTTTTCGTTTTAATATTTTTTAAATAAAGTGAGAAAACCCTTAGCTGTTCAACTATTGGGACGTTTGCCTTACCTTTCAAATGTGCGAGCATATTACACTTTTTTCCTCTTTTTCTCTTCTTCCTATATCGAAGAGCTTCTCATTTCTACCACCATAAAAATGTAATTATTGGATGGTTGCTCGAAAAAAAGCGATGAGCGATCTTGGGATAAAAATTGCGAGAGATCAAAATGATTCGAAAAGTTCAGCCATATTCGTGTATGTATCAAAGTGCAAACGTGTCAAAGTGTCGCACGACTCGCGAAATTTCACATTCGATAGAAATTCATCGCCTTTCGCACTTTCGTAAAAAAAAAGCTATTTCTCTTTCGATTTCTTCGCGTGTTATAGTTATGTTGCTTTTTTTTCTCGAAAGTTTGCTTCTCTTCGGCTCTCCACGTCGGGATGAGTCACGGATCGATCTTTCCTTTATTTACCGCTGCTGTCTTTCGAGACACGAGCCAGCTGTCCTTCAGCCAATTTTCAACGGGCATTTTTTCTTCAAATTGTTTCGCTCGCTCGTTGCTCGTATCGTCGCGTATATAACTGAGAGGAATTTACTTCCATCGAGTTCCATCTTCGTGTGCTCGAAATTATAAAGTTTTCGTTCCAGAACTCTCGGATATCTCGGCTCCGTTTTCTTTGCTCGTCGTTCGTCGACGATTTTCGCCTCGGTGTATTTTCGCACCGGGCGGCGACGCCCGGGAGAGTCTTGTAATTCTTGAAGTGAGGTCAACTGATGAGGTGAGGACTCGCGAGAGCTTTCTCACCGGGCGAGATCTTGAATTTTTAACCGAGCCAAATGGACGCGTCGTCGCTGGGAGTCGCCGCGTTAAAACTCGACGACGTCGATGCAGACATTAGAGCGCAGCCTCTCGAAACAAAGTCGCTGAATAAGGGCACCGGCGTTAATGCACCTTGCCCCTCATCCTCTCCAAGTGATGGCAATCGTGTGTCTATCTCCCTGTCGACACCTAACTCACGAGCGAAACTTTAACACCCTTTTACACAAATTTCGGAGACTCCGACGTGCAACAATAACTTTAATTCATTCTTCATTCGCACTGATTCGTCTTCTTCGCTGATGCTCTTCCTTCAGACATTTGTCCCGCATTTTCTCATTTTCCACAATATTTTATGAAAATGAATACAAAGTTCTTTTAATTTTTGTTTTTTTTTTTACTTTAAGAGCCTATTTCATTGGAAATTTCCCTTAGATAACGCAAATGATAATTATTCGGGGCGAAATCCAAGAATTCATATTGAATGAGCAAAAAAACTGACTTTTCGATCAGTTTTTTCAGTTTTTCAATAGGAATTCTTGAATTTCGTCTCGAATAAGTAGCATTTTCGTTATCTGCAGGAAATTTCCGATCGAATAGGCTCTTAAAATCGATAGAAAA
>JAPYYW010002770.1:0-18350 GCA_030522545.1 Cremastinae sp. A BG-2022a
ACCAAAATTTTCATCTTTTTTCGAATTATCATCGAGATTTCGACTGCTGACATTCTCTTTAAACTCTTCTCGAATCTCGTTAAATTGAGCCTGAGCCTTCGACAATGCTTCCTTCGAAATTTTCAACTCTCGACCACTAGCAGTTGTAAATCCAGAACCAAAATTTTTGTCTTTTTTCGAATTATCGTCGAGATTTCGACTGCTGAAATTCTCTTTATACTCTTCTTGAATCTCGTTAAATTGAGCCTGAGCCTTGGATAATGCTTCCTTCGAAATTGTCAATTTTCGACCTTTAGCAGTCATGAAACCTGACTCGGATTTCTTGACAGATTTTTTTTTATCATCCTGTAAATTTTCATTACGATTATTTTCCTTCATCTCCTTCTCGATTTCATTGTACTGAGCTTCCGCTTTTAATAAAGATTCTTTAGAGATTTTTAATTCGCCTCCACGAGCAGTCGTGAAACCTAACGTGAGCTCTTCTTTCCTCATTTTTACATTTTTCTGAGGAGTTGGTCTTGACTCTTGTACTGAAATCTCTTGCGTAAAAGAATTCGGTTCAATCAAATTCTGAATAATCTCATCTTCCATCTCGTCAAAAGTTGCTCTACTTTTTTCTGTAGTCGCTTCAACTTTTGAAACAACATCGTTAATCGTTTCTTTCTCCGGCTCGAGGATTGAAACCTCCTCGTACATTTTTTTAGCTCTAGCGAGCGCAGTCTCGGAGACGTTTATTTTTTTTCCTCGTGCGGTCACGAAACCAGGAGTGGAATCGCGAGGAAAAACGTCGTTCGGTTGCTCAATTTTTTCGACAGATCGTTTTCTTTCCGATCTTTTATCTCCCGACTTAGGACGATCCAAATTCTTTAATTCTCTGATTCGCGGAAGGCAATCCACGCCCGGTGGATCGTTGATCCTCGACTCAAATCTTTTCGTGCGTATTTCCATCGCAACCTCGATTTCGTATTTTTGTAACAAATGAAACCACGTTTTTTCTGCTTTCAGGCAAAGTTCTTTCTCGAGAGACGTGAATCCCAGAAAGGATTCCATTTTTGGCTCGAGCTCTTCATCAATTTGTCTCTGGCTGCACTTCAGTGCAATGCTTTTGCTCCGTTCGCTCTCATTGTTTGAGAATCCATGAAAAGTTTCCTCACGACTGCGATCATTATCCTCGTCTCTCGTGTCGGAAAACATGTCTTCCTCGTTGTCTTCGTCAAAGGACAAGCGTGAGCAATTTTTTTCCGAAAATTTACTCTCAGAGCTAGAAGTCCTCAGCAAATCACCAAAAGATACAAAATTCAATTGACTCTGGGGTTTTGCTTTGACGCGCAAAGGTTGCTGAGAGCAACAGGCCATTTCCAGGGTCCTTAAGCTCTGAGAAAACTGATCAATGGGTATATCTTCGTTTGTTGAATGATACTCGGATCCCCCAGAGTGCCTCTCTTTCATGGCTTTCGTACAATCGAGCATATCCTGACTGTCGCATCTTTCAGAAAGATCGTCGTGTATGCTGGTTCGACAGGTCGCAAATGGTTCTTCGTCGACTTCCATAGCATCCATGATAGTTTGGGAAATGTCAAATGCGCAATCCTAGATAAATCTGAATGATTTATCTATAGTTTTAAGGTACTTACCTCTCTGTTTGTACTCGACCCAGACAATTCAGACTCTCGGAAACAATTACTAATGCTGACATTGAACGAAGCACCCTGACGCTTCTTACTTATCTAGAAAGTAAAAATTTAGTCATAAATAAATAAGAAAATGTGATTATTCAAATAGGAAGCTCTTTCTTTTGTTCACCATTAATTTAACTCTTTTATAATTGCTCTTACAGCAGTAAATCCCAATCTTTATTTTTCATTTCCAAACGTATTATTATTTGAGAGATCGTTGATGCTGAGAAAAATATAAGCGAGCAAAATAACAACGAAATAAACAAAAACAAACATTCAATACGTGTTCATTGACTGCGTAAACATTGTGTATAACTTTGGAAAACGTTCGTCAGTGGCGCTAGTTGCTTCGTTGATTGGATAGCTCCATCTGTGAGTGACGCCATTCGGTGAAATCTCGACATTCTTCGGCTACTGAACGAATTCGTGAGAGATGGAGCTGAGTGAAGAATAGCGAATACCCGGAAAAGGTATGTGTTCTTGTGGCGAGTCAAATCAAGTTTAGATCATTCGTGCGGCATTGTCGTGTTATTGAAAACTTATCGGAACGTCATTATTGCTTTTTATATCATTGAAATAATGAGTGTGATGGAGCTGCACGGTCCGACTGGGAATCTCGCAGAGAAATGACCATGGCGCGGTAGAGTTGTCGAGACGGAGAGAGTTGTCGCATGTCCTATAACCAGTTGATTCCTCTCTCTTTTTTTCTATCAACTTTGCGACATTTATCCCTGGCTTCGTTGCGCTTGCACGTATCTCGAGGAGAACGTTTAATTTACGATTAATATCGAGCTATCGGCTTACGCAGTCCCGACACCGTTTCGGCTTATCCAAGTGTCTGTGACTATGCATCTCAGTACCGCTACCACCGCCGCCACCTCCCCTTATGCTTGACTCCCCGCGAGCTCGGAGAGCGCCCGCGCGCGCTTACCGCTGTTTTTATTTTCTCGAATTGCACGTTAATCCACCGCCTTCGTGCAAATCCCCCTCTGAAATTCGGCATTGAAGCAAAAAGTGTTCAAATGACTAGCAGAGAGAACGAATATTCGTGTACTCGTCACGTATTCGGGCCTGGAATATGCATTTTTCTGCAATTTGAGTGACTATCGGTATTTAGCCAAGCTCTATCAATTTTTTCGCGGCTAGAGAGTCTTTCGATTGCCAAAGTCATTTCTGATCGAGCAATAGCTTTGATACGATCGAATCTTGTTCCGTTTGCAGATCCACGATGCAGTCGTCTATTCAGAGCAAGCAGCCGACTCCTTCCAGGGGATTAAAGCAGGTCAAGGTTGACAACTGGGGAACGTTCTTTCTTCAGCGCCTCCAGCAGCTCTACTTCGAGGAGGAATTGCTCGACCTGACCATCAAATTTCCCACAAGCGACATAACCGTTCAGGTATCTTTGCATTATCGTCCAATGAACGTTGAATTTCAATCTTGTTCGTCAATCTACAAACGTCAATTTTTTTGCTCAGGCGCACAGACTGGTCATCACAACGTGTACCGACTACTTTGTGCAACTTGAACGCCAACAGAAGGAAAAAGATGAAAATTTTGATGGAGTTTTGATAATGCCTCCGGACATGCCTTACGAATGCGTTAAGTCAATAATAAGGTAAAAATGATACAATTGTTCAAGCTATGAAGAAGTTTCAGATGTTTTGACCAGTGCTATTTTATGCAGTTTTATGTATACGGGACAACTGGAATATTGGACATCCGAGCAGAACGCCCTGTATCGGACAGCTCAAAAGATGAACATGACTGTGCTCACAAAATTGCTGGATGCCCAATTCAATACAAGCGGCTTGCAAGCAAGCTCTCCAGCTCCCGCAAAAGGGAATGTACAGCCGATAATTGTACCGCAAAAAACAGTCAGTTCGGTAAAAAAAGCAGTAAGCGGAGATCCGCTTGGTTCCCTGCCATCCGAACCATTGCCAGGAAGAAAGTGAGTGTTAATTTTATTAATGTTTTTCTTTATTTTAATTTTTTTAATTTATTTTTTCTTGCTGAAAGTTGATAATTTAATCATTAATCCGAGTACTTGTTTGTTCATTCAGGCTACCAATTTGGAAAAGAAAATTGGATTCTTATCACGAGGGAAGCTCAGAGAGCTCGAATCATGCGAATCGAAGATCCGACACCGTTCCGGGTCCGTCGAGATTTGATCTACCGGAAGTAGATGACTTTGCCCTCGGTGTATTTTCATCGTTCGACGACATAACTTACGACACAAAGCCGATAGTTCAGGCTCCAGATGCAGGTAACTCTGGTGCGACGGGGATTAGCAGCAATCGTTCCTCGATCGATTCCGAAAGATCAGGAAAACATTACGGAACCGAGGACGAAGACGAGGAAATGCCGCATCATCCGGAGCGCGGTGGTACGCGACAGATGAGAGGATTGGAAGAAAAGTGGGAAAATTCGGACGACGAGTGGCCAGGCCCGAAGCCGATTTTGAGAAGCCCGGACGTCCAGTCGACCCCGTCGAAGAGAGTCCGCTTCGAGCTTAAAGAAAAGGAGAACGTGGGAAAAAGAAAGAACGACTCAAACTCAGACGACGCCTTGAACAACCACGCCAAAATAATACGGGAAGTACTGAAAAAGTATCCTCACCTCGTCAAAAACAACAAAAACATTCGACTGAAGATAATGCAAAAAGAGTCAAAGTCGTCGGAAGTAGCGTCAGCGAGGACAAAAGTTTCGTACGTAGTCCTGAAATCGGATCACCTGTTGAGCAACAATTTGACCGGGGAGGAGAGCAAGAGCGGCTCGCCGAACGACGGCGCGGAAACCGGACCGTGGAAGTGCAACAAGTGCGATCTTGACGAGGAGTACACGAATTATTACATGTACAGACGACACATGCAGGATGTCCACGACGAAAAGTTCGATCCTCGCGTTTGCGAACACTGCGGCTACAAAGCGACCAAGCGTAACATACTCTTGTATCACTTGTACACAAAGCACAACGTTCCCCCGCCGAAGCACGTGTCTTTTCCAAAGTGTCACTCTTGCTCCTACGTCGCCCTCTCGGAGAATCTGCTCGTCAGGCACCAGATAAACCACAATCACCGACCGTCCGGCCGCTCCTCGAGCATGACCGAGGAGGTGCAGTGTCTAACCTGTTGCCAGACATTCAAGGACGTAAGCGAGCTGGGGAGTCACGAGATAAGCACCGGCCACGGGGACACCCTCGACAGTAAAGAAAAGACGAACCGTTGTCCCCACTGTCCCAAAGTTTTCATAAAACTGAGCAATCTTCAGGTGCACATCGACTGCGCTCACAAGAATATCCGGGAAGCGGAGCATCGGGAGGTCCACCTGCAAAGTTCGGCCCCGATTGCTCTGGAGCCCTCCTCAGAGGCGGAAGCGCTGAGCAACGTCGCGAGTGGAATAGCCGCTAGTCTTGGGGTCGGATGCGACTCTATGCCTGCCGAGGATCACCAAATGTCGAACGACGAAGCCTCATACCCGATCTGCAACGCTGACATGCACTTGAACAACATCGACGGGACTTACAACGGGCACGAACTCGTCGAGGGACAGCAAATGATAATGCTGATCGATAGCGGCGACAGCTACCAGGAAACCGGTCACAGCGAGCAGCAGGCCCAGCAGCACCAGCAAGCACAGCCGCATCAGCTCGAAATAACGGGCGATGAGCAGATCGTCATGCAAGGAACCGAGGAAGGCATGATTGTTTACATTCACGGAAGCGAGAACGCCTCCAACGATCGTCCGACTTACGAGACTTATCAGACCGTCGAGATATCCGGGCAAGAGAACGAAGAGGAAATCGTCGAGGAAGTCGAAGAGGTCGAGGAGGTTGTCGAGGAAGTCGAAGAAGAGGCGGAGGAAGGGCAGGGAAGCATACACGTGGAAAATGAGGAGCAGCAGCAGCATGAAGAAGTTATTCAGTACGTCGAGGAGGAAACGGAAATAGTCGAGTACGAGGAGGGAAACAGCCGGCAGAGCAACGGCGAGACGAAGCAGGGAGACTCGATGATGATCATCGAGGAGGAACACGGAGATGAAACGAGCCAGGACGCAGCTCCGGAGAGTAATGTAGTTCGGCGAACGGAAGGAAGCACCTTGGCCGACGAGTGGGACGATGACAGTGCGGACGTTGCGGAATCGTGAACAAAAGCTCTCTTTGTTCGGGGACATTCTATTGATCAGGCCCAAGAAGGTTTAGCCTCAGTAATGAGTGGCTCGAGTTGTGCTCGAGTGATCGTTCGTTTTAAAAATAATCGTTTTTACTGAAGTCAGTATAAAGATCAATCGTCGTGACGTCATTCATGTCGTGGACCTCGAGCCCGAATCAAACACTTTCTGTTGCTCCTTCTTTTTTTTCAATTACAAATTGCCACTTCTCATGTACGGAGTTTCACAGAGTAAATAAATAATTATGATAGCTCAAAGGAAACAAAAAACCGAACCTTATCACACAGTGTATTTCTCGAGCATGACTGCGAGCCCTCTATCTTCGATGGCATTTTGTTTTTTTTTTATTCAAATCGTGTCACTTTTTGATAGTTTGGCACTACTTTTCCGTAGATAATCTCACTGCAGAGGTTGCTGTTTGAAAAATTGGATTTTCATCCTATCACTTTTTCCATTTTTATCATTTCCACATTGAATATTATTTTATCATATTTTTAACTTTGGATTACACATTCTGTTTAAATTTGATATTGTACGAGTGTATACTTTTTTAGAGCGGACAGACGTGTCTTCTCATGCAATTCATTAATAAAAATGTCTTGCACGAGTGAAATGCAATTGATAAATCTCGAAAATAGTTATAAAACGACACGGAGACTGGTGATAGGTCTGTCTATAAAGCGATTTACGTTAAAAACGAGACGCATCCTGTCATTTTAGCACTCACGATTATACACGTCATTTTTGAGAGCGAGTAAGAGGAGTTTTTTCTTTTTTTATTAAAGTGTATACTGGAAACAAAAAAGAATAGGCTGCTGGACTTTTACTTTTTAAACACGTAACTCAAACGCAACCGGTTTTTACTCACTTTCATTTGAGTGGCCTACATGGTATTGATGGTCATTATTATGCGAAAAATCTTTTATTGTTCCTAATCAACGTAATTTGAATTTTTAATTGAACGAATACTCTTGAAAAGTCTGAAATCCTGAAATATAAATATATCTGTACGTTTCCTGGCACGAAAAAAAAACTTGTCTATTGTGGGCAATTCTTCAAAAATTACCCGTAGTAAAAGTAATTATTTCGAATCTTTGTAATCGATGATCTTCAAGATCTGTCTAGATATCGTTGCCTCTTTAAAACTTCTGAAACCAAAAGTGCAATGAAATAATTGTGAACAATTTTCCACGGAATTCTGTATGTGCTGAAGAGAGATACTTAAGCCCGGTCACGTCAAATTTAGCGGTGTAAAGAGCGCAAAGAGCGTAGCACGTTAAGTACTCGAGTCTTTTAAGAGTTGTTTACATGAAATGGAGGAGAGTAACGATAGAAAGTGAAATGTCGCTTCTTCGCCGTGCTCGAAAAATCAGGGACAATGGAAACATCGCGTTTACACCTCTATTAAGTTTCACAGATTTCTTGATATTATTGTAGCGTGTATCAATCCGTGAGACAATCCTAGATACGACTCCAATTTTCTCAACATTAGCCTGTTACTTTGGAGCGTAGAGGGATGGCGAAAGTTGGTATTTATTAGTCGTTGACGGATGCTCGTGAGCTCAGAGACTTTTTGAACTTGTCAAGCGGAGGCAAACGATTGCTAGTTAAAAATAATCTCGTAGCGATGAAGCAGCCAGTTTCCAAAGTTTTTAACAATATGTACGCTCGGTTGTTGGTGTTGGTCGGTTTGATCGCTTCTTACGCATTCGGCCATTCGAACATGAATAATGAGAGATGGAGTCACAGAAACAATCGCGATTTCGGACTGATCGAGCGTCACGGACTGTGGAATTTTTTCGGCGAACAGAGATCGCCGCAGATGATAAGGGAGAAGAGAAATATCACGGGAAATTGGCAGCGTTCTAATTCTCAAAAATTCGATAAAACTTCTTCCCGGGATAAGAGACGTACGTTTTTCATTTGTTTTCCTCAATTAGAAATTAAGAAACTTTCTGTATTAAAAACGACTCCGTACGCTTTTCAGTACTTTCCTTGTTCACTATCGTCAGATTTGATAATAATATATGCGCCGATTTAACGGGAGAAAACGGATCGTGCATAACGCCGGTAGAATGCAGTCAACGAAAAGGGACTCCCAATGGAGTTTGCGCCAATGGTTACGGCGTATGCTGCACCGGTAAGTCCAATTCTTCTAAGGTAAACGTCCCAATAGTTGGACAACTAAAGGTTTTCTCACTTTATCTTCTTTTTTTTTTAATATTCAAACAAAAAAATCTATTTAAAATTCATATCTAAACTATTATGGTATTTTATCTATCCAAAACTCATTTTATGTGTTAATTTTAAACAATATTTCTAGTAAATAAATAATTAAACGTTTAAATATGTAGAATGTTCCAATAGTTGGACAGGAAATTTACCCTGTCTCTAGAGTTGAGTGAGTTTTTTTCCAACAAATTGATGTTATGAAAAATACACTTCTTCTTACAGGAAAAATAATCCATACAATTTTATTGAGAAAAAAATAATTCAAATATTAAAAATAATATACCGAAAAGTGTCCAACTATTGGGACGTTTACCTCATTGGGTATACAAATTAAAAAAGTGCCTTTTTTAATGGAATACAAAATTTCTAAACCAATGAAGACACATCTAATACTGAAAATATAATCTCCATTGCTTTCGATGACTTTACTCCATCGTTCAGGCAACTGCCCAAGTTTTATCAATTTATGTAACTGTGATATGGAATTATCAAACATAAAGCACCTAATTAATTTGTGTACCTAATATTTACCTCAAGATCATTTTTCTAGTTTTCATACACGCCAGAGTTCATTCCGTAAAAATTACTAATGTCTCCTTATCAACAGTTACAGCGAGTTGCGGTCAAACAATCAGCGATAACAATACGTATTTCGTAAATCCGAATTATCCCTCGACTTTCGACGGGACCGACTCCTGTCAGTTGACTATATTGAAATCCCACCGTGATGTTTGTCAGTTCAGGTGACCGAGAATTTCTTCCTCCTCTCTTCTCTTTGTGAAATATCAACAATCTTTTTTTACCTTTCTCTTTGACAGATTGGACTTTGTCAAATTAGATATGCGAGGTCCGGAGAGCATGAATCACGTCTGCACTTATGATCAATTCATAGTTTCCGGCGCGACACCTGTTCCCCCAATCTGTGGAAACAACGAAGGAAATCACAGTGAGTAGAATACGATTGTCGAGTCAATGAAGAGAAAAAAAAATGAAAAGTACACGGTAGAGGCGAGCTTGACACTGTATTTTACGAAAAGTGTACGTACACGCCGGCGTTGGACAGACGAATCCGATAACTTTGACCGTTGTGACGAGTGGAAGCGCCTTCCCGAGGTCATGGAAAATCCGAGTATCGCAAATCCCGTGCAGCAATATATACCGAGCTGAGGAAGGTTGCTTGCAGTATCACACCGGCGTCTCGGGTCAGTTAAAATCGTTCAATTACAATCCTACGACGGGGTTGCAACTGTCCAATCAAGATTACAGTATTTGCATCAGAATGGAGAGAAATTTCTGTGGCATTCAGTACATGCCGTGTCTCGATCAAGGTAAGAGAATGCCTGTAAACTTGTCCACTCGAGAGCTAGCTGTCAGAGAGTTAACTATCGGCGAATTTGACATTTCTATCTGTGAGACGCTCTCGAGGGCATACACACTTGCGAGTGCGATTCTCAAGAGCAACTCTCGAGATTTTTACTCTCATGTGGACAGACACCTTTGGCAAAGATCTTCGTCCTCATTTGGAATTGAATTTTTTTTTCCTCTTCCCGTAGACGCGCCTCCGGCAGGACCGGGCCAACAGCAGAGACCGCGAAGCAACGCATTCACGATTACCGGAAACACCCAAGCGACTCAAATATCATCCATGGTGGGAACTGTCTGTCAGACCGATTGGCTCTTGATACCGTGTGCGTCGAATCTCGGAAAACCGCCACCTCCCGTTGGAACGATTCAATGCATCGACAGGCTCTGCGGTGGTACCTTCAATGCCGATCCCCAGAATTTGAATTCGTCCTCGGTCATCAGTGAGTCACGAATAAATTAACTTGCTGATCGATCAGGTGTATTTGCCGATTTATTAAAAATCGATGGTTTCTTTCAGGCACGGTTAAGCCGTTCAGACTGATTTTCCACACGGATGGTTCGGAAGCCCCGAATGACGTGGGAAATCGAGGATTCTGCCTCAATTACGTGCAACAACCGTGCACAGCCAAAGTGTGATAAGCATCGGGCGAATTATCCTATCGACGGATCTCAACAGTATTATATATATTTTATTATCTTTTTGTACAAGTATTGTTTGTTAAAGTTGGCGTAGTCGATAAAAACAGTGTCGAGTCAACGCCGTGTCGTTCTCGTTTTCCGATTCTCATTTATCTTGAAAAAATCACGAGAGGCGAAAAATCTCCAGCAGTACTAACTTATTTCCTCGCGGTTCATTTGGCATTCTCATTCTCATCCCAAGGTCTCTCGATCCTCTTGTTCTCCCAATTGTCGATATCAATCTAGAGACAAGAACGTCGATGAGTGCATGTAAAATAGAGCTAGGGGCGAGCGTCCGCCCTGCAGTGAATAGCTGTGGATATAAAAGGCTTTAGCGAACTGATGGACGCGTAAATAATAAAAAAAACGCTAATTCGTAGGAAGCGAAAGTGCATACTCGTCAAATTGACTTGTGAGAAGAAAAAAAAGCATGCAGCTTGCAAGAGTCACGCTTGAGTCCGTGACGCCGATTCGATAAACGCTACTTTTTAAAGTCGAGCATAAAATATGGATTTTTCGATCCCGTCGCCAGCGAACTGGGTACACGTGTACTCGCGCAAGGTCTCACTTTCAATGATCATCGAGCAAACTTTGTCGGAATGGACTCTTTTTACGCCTGAAACGACGTCGTCGTATCATTAGATGCCACGGCAAAAATAATATTTTTCCTCCCTATCTTTATCCTTTTACGAAATCGATTCTTTCACGTTTCGCACATATCCCGTTCCGAACGTTCGTCCCAGGACGGCCACCGGTTCCCGAGGCACGAGCTTACATATTCGAAGTATTTTCTACCGCATTTCCGAAGGTGTAAGTTCGTTGTGAATACTTGCAGCTGTCGCACGTTCATTCGTTCCGATTTCACGCTCGACGAGTACGCGTTTGAAAGAAAAGCCGATTAATCACGATTTTTATACGATCATGTGAGTATTCATTCATTTTTCTCTTTCTACCTGTATACGAAAATGTCATGAAATTCTGTACACGCCAGAAAAATTAATCCAACTGTGCATGATCTGAGATTTATGTACTTTTTACAATTGATGATCGTGAAAAGTACAGGCAAAATTGTTTTCAATTTGATGCAATTAGCTCATCTTGCTTTAAAATGTACAGTTTGGTAATCACCTGTTTCATTTTTTCATATTCTGTTTCTATAGTGACTTCGCCTGATTTCTTCATTTCTACTCCACTAGCAATTAATTCGTCACGGACAGTTGTTGACGTCTTCTTGTATCGATATCTGAAAATAATACCAGAGCACGATTCATTATAATGCTGCAATTTTCAGGTTGATCAAAGTAGAAAATACAATTTGTAGAAATTAAAAAATATTGTTGAATAGTGGGATCAGCGAGAAGAGAATTTCTAGAGCTGCTCACCTCAACTCAGTAAATTCTCTAAGACCAAAGGATCCAATGACCATGAAACTAATAAATGGCACGCCATACTTGAACGATCTTTTCCTCATAAACGGAGGAAAATTGAGCTTAAAATTCATCACGTGTCAGTTGAATATTCTGCAAATATGAGATTATTTCGTTAGAGTGAAAACCTGCATTTATCCTACACAGTGTCAATTCATAACCTAAAATAGTTTCGTGTTCACAGAACGAAAAGAGAATTTAATTTCAAACAATACCGAACAATCAGCAGAATCATTCTGTCAAAGTGACAGCTGGCGCGGTTTCAACGTATTTTCAACCGTAGCGCAATTTTTATTTCATATTTCGCATATTTTCTTGCATGAAAAGTTGCCGGCCATGATTGTGGTAGGTAGTGTATCGCGTAACGAGGTGGAGAAAGTCCGTAGTATGCGTCAGAACTCGAGAGAGAAACGTAGAAGGAGCAAAATCCCTCTGGACGTTCGTGTGCGCGAATCTCACATACATGCATATGTACGACAATCTCGTCATCAGCAATAACATTTCGTCGCTCATCCTATCGGTGTTTACTGACTAATTCACAATTTCGACAATTATTTAACTTATTTATTTGAGAAAATAAGACGAAGACAGAACAAATGCCGATACATCGTTCGCAGAGTCGTAGAGAAGTGGGAAACGTGCACAGGTAGGGTTAATTAACCTGCACGAAAGATTTCTGTTACGCCCATACGATAATCTTTGCTGTAACGTCATCTCGCATTATCATGCTACATTCGTCCACTTTTATTTTGCAATCATTTCATTAATTATTTTCTCTTCTCTTTTTCCCCCTACGATTCTATGCTCCATCAGGATTTTTTTTTACTCCTGTATACATTAATTCGGCTCGATTTTTTATCTCGCTTGACATTACCGTCACCGTCCCGAATTTATTCGAGAAGCGTCCAAACAACATTCTCCAATTCCTAGAAATCGTTTTTTTCACTGTATCTAAAAAAGGAGTTGATCATTGTTCTCTTTCAACTCTCTGATATTAATCACTCTGGCAAATTATTTAAATGAAAAAAACAAAAAAAACAATGTGTTTATTGTTGACAGGGCTACCTTCAAACACCGGCGGTTGAATAAAAAAATATGAGAATCAAGCAAACGATCCATCCTTCTAGAAAGATAAGGAATAAATAAGCAGATTGCGCACACTGCAGCTGATAAGTCTCTTCAGAGTTAAAATCGAGAGTACACATTTTCATGCGTAAAAGTTTCTTGAGTGACTCTGAAGACTCCACTGGGAGAATATGTAATTAACAATGAAGGTATGTAGTTTAAATGCTTAATGAAGTTTTAATTAATTTAGACCATTTAGACAGTATAAAACATCCAATTAAGCTAATTGTTAATTGTTAATTCACTTCTAAGGGATTTTAAAGAAATTCTGGATAAACTTTTTGAAATGAAATATTTTTTTAATATTCTACTGTTAGTCACCAAAAATGTTTCTCCCACCTTGATACTATTCTACATTGAAATATCTTGTTATCTTGGTTTATCAAGCACTTTATCATCAAGACTTGATAAGTACAATACCTTGAAGGCATTTTTACCCATTTGTATTGCTAAAAAAAAGAAACGTAAGACTCGAGTATTTTTTGTAAAGAGCAGAAAAAAAAATTATAATTTTTAGGAAAAATCGAGGAAAGATTTAAATATTTCAATGAAACCCATAAAAATAATACACCGAGATTCACGTGATCGAGTTAAAATTCCAATTGCAGCGGAAGTGGGAAGATTAGGATGGAAAAGTGTCGCTAGTATGGTGGATAAGCGGCGGCTCCATGCCCCCGGGTCGCCGCCATGCAGCCTGTTGCTCGTAATCGGTCTGGTGATGACTGGCTGCTTCTCGATCTGGTTTCTGAGCGCTTCAGCCGGGACAGCGGTGCCGATAGCGGAGGAGGTTTCAGCCCCGAGTTACATCCTACTCGTGCCGGAAAACGTCTCGGACGGATCGGTGCAGACAAACACTCAGACGCAACTCCAACAACAGCAACAGCTTTACCAGCAGCCATTCGCACTAAAAGAACTGCCGTCCGACGACGAGACGACTCTCATAGACATTAAGAATTTTCATTTCATCCTTAACCATGATCCGTGCAACAGGAGTCAGCCTCTTCTGCTGATGCTCGTACACTCGGCGCCAGGAAATTTTTTGAAACGTGACGTTATAAGAGAGACCTGGGGTAGAGCTAATTCGGAAATAATACTCTTATTCATCGTCGGTTACTCGGACGAGTACGAGACTCAGATTCTTCAAGAGGACAAGAGGCACATGGATATTATCCAGGGCAATTTTATTGACGCGTACAGGAACATGACGTATAAACACGTAATGGCCTTGAAATGGGCAACATATCACTGTGCGAGTGAGTTTAAATAACGTTCGACTTATAAATATTTCAAAGCTTTTCAATGGAACGCAAGAGTAGACAAAAATATGTATTTTTTTCTCTTTTTGTGAAAATAGATGCAAAGTACATCCTCAAGCTAGACGACGACGTATTCGTGCACATCCCGGCGATGATAGATTTTCTGAAGCACGATCTGTCACCATGGGGTGCAAGGAAGCTCATTCTGTGCGATCTCATAATGGCCAGCGTGGTGAAGAGATCGTGGAGATCCAAGTGGAGAGTCTCGCCTCTGGAGTACCCTGGACGGAAATATCCGGTTTATTGCGCTGGCTGGGCTATTCTCTATTCGCCGGACAGCGTTTTCCTTCTGTATCGGGAGGCCCAGAAAGAGCCTTATTTCTGGATCGACGATGTTCACGTGACGGGCACGATCGCGCGCAAAGTCAATTTGACGCACGCCTCGCTGCACTCCCTGGTGCTCACCGTCAAGAGCATGCACCGCTTATTCGATTGTCCGAGCGAGAGGAAGGAATTTCTCTTCGGACCTCCTGATCTCACGGAGGCCAGCATCAAGGCTCTCCACCGTCTCGTCGTTTCCGGTGCAGCTTAGTTGTGTATACTCTCCAATTAACGAGGCCTGTCCATATTTTTTTACGTATCCGCCATCCAAACCTCATTCGTCCTTTTATTTTCAGCCCATCCACGCGATCGTATACATTTTTATTCGTAATACAGGAAAAGATCTGAAAAATGTACGGAAAAAGCGTTTCGTGCTACAAAATCAATATTAACAAATTATTATCTCGCGAATTGCCAAAATAGCTGAAACTAAATTCTGTCTGACAATGAAATTATATCAAGATTTTTTGTGCGCCAAGGGCAGAGCTTTCGCATTGAGAACAAAAAAATCACGAAAACACACAGGTAACGTTCTAAAAAAAATCTATATTTATTACTATCTGAATTGAATGTAAATGTTGTGTGTCGTACGGGTTAAAAATTTTCGAACGATGAACGCTAATTCGCGTTATGATATAGAGGTAAAGGGAAATTCGAATTAATTCTATGTCGATTGGAACAAAGCTTACGATCAATGATTTATTTTTGCTGATATGTTCATTTTTGAAATTTTACTTATTGTTTGGGATATGTAACAAGACGGAATCGCGTGAGCGAAGAGACGATCAAACTAGTACTTAATTTATCGTCCGATATAGTCAAATATGTGAGATTAAAAAGAAAATAGAAGGTGGCGCAAAAGAGTAGAGAATAAGGAAAATTCTATGGGTGGTATGAGCTCTCGAGGCTTCGACATTGCCAAAAGGGAACTTTTTCTACACGTAAATAACGACAGAGAAAAGTAAATGTGCATTTTCGGCGGTCAAGCCAATTCAGTGAATTTTTCTATTTTTGTTAGTAAATGGAAGTCGAGAGAAGAGTGAAGAAGTTAAGCGGGAGGATTGTCGCGAGAACCGAGTCATAATCAGGACTCAACGTAGATAGAAATAAATTGAAAAAAGTACAGAAAAAAGAAAAACAAGAAATCAAGGGGAGCATTGGACGAGCGGCCAAAATACTGTCGGATTACGTAACATCTGACAACGACGTATTACAATTAATGTTATGTGTACAAGTTGTAAATAAATGAAAAAAAAAGTAGAAATAATAAAAAGTAAAAAAAAAAATTGAACGGCGATGATTCTTTTGGTGTGCAAGATTGAGCGTGGGAGTGTAACGACGATGATTGTCAGATTTTTTTGAATTAAAGGGAAGTGCGAGGGAAAAAAATGAAGGGTGAAGAAAAAATAGAATGAAAAATGAAAAAATAGTATAGTGTGGGACGTATACGAGGACGTACATTATGACTTAGCCGGGGGGTTGCGACGGCGGGAGGGAGAAGGGTGTGTGCGGACTATCCTGAGCAAGGTAGCAGCCGAGCAGTCGTAGGAACGTCTCTACACTGGACAGACACTCATTGCCAGAAGGATTCGCACTTGACGACGGGAATCAACATTATCGCCCTACAGAAAGTAAGTTTTTTTTTTTTTATTTTAATCCAAATTTTCATCTTTCACACTTTTCTCTAAAAAATTAGAATAAAATAAATTTATTTATCGTTCAATCGAGCCTTTCTCATCCTCTTCTCGTTTTCAAATATATCAAATCAATGCGAAAAATAAAATAGTATATTTTTCATCAAAATTTCGTAAAGATCGATATTCTGTATTTACAAGATAAAATTGTAAAAATAATGTTTATCCAGAAGCAATATTGATACGAGACGAAGAAAAACCGAAATTGTGTACATTGTTTGGAGTGTCACAAAGGTCGCCGGTGCGCTGCTTCGGTAATTTAATAATTGACGAGGGGCGCGTGGTCGTTGGAAAGTTTTGAAAGTTCGATGGTTTGAAGGGTCAGACAAAAATCGAATGTTCCAAAGAAACTTGAAAGTTTGACTTTTCAAGCAAGCACGAGTAAATTGTTCGCAACATTGAAATAACCGTGGCTCATTTGTTTCGGTTGATCATTATCAATGATAGAAACAAAACGCTCTCGATGAATTTGTAAAGCTTTGCAAAGGAAAATGCGAAAATAACAGCGACGTTGATCATTATCGAGCGTGACTTTTTGTTCGTCGTTTTATTGCTTTGCGTGCAAAAAATGCCACCTCTGCGTCCCAGCATTTTCATTCGTACGCTGCGAATCCTATTTATCAAAACTTTGTTCATACTCGTCAAAATAAATCGAACTTTCCGCTACTTTTCATTATCGTACAAAAATATCTCATTTTTTTTTCTTTCCTGTGTATATAAATTGCTCTCGATTTTAATCTGGCCTCGAGGAGGACAAAATTCTGAAGGGTATATCGATGAACGATCGATAGAAAGACGTAAAGTGGACAATACGTTGTGAATTTTAGAAAAAAAATTCCCTTTTCAGTTAACTATTGTCGGGAAGAGGACGAACTCGTCGGAGATGTCTATGCCAATGTCAACAATGGGAAATGGGAATAGCTTAGCTATTCCCATAAATACACGACCGGATGACATACGAAAACGAATAATAGGAGGTGAATCGACTTTTTTTCATTTTATTTTCATGATCCCATAAATATATGCACATCAGGGTTTCACATATATCACTATTGTCAAGAGTGGGAAGTGATAAAAATGGAAATAGAATATATATAGTTTTAATCTGTTTGATGACCATGTTGAAAATAGCAGAATGACAAAAGTGGGACAAACGCATTATGATAATATCGATTGAGTTTTGCGATGAAAAGAATAAAAACATATATAATCGAAAACACACGTCTACGGTACGCCCGAGTTAAGGCACAGTCTCGTTGTTATTTAATGTCGATGCGATCGATGGCTCTTCTGTTTTTGTTAAATGCAGAATCGTCAGGCTTTAAAAAATGCACGAGCTTTTTTTCATTTATTATTTTCAAGTACAAAAAGTAACGATGCAAAGTTCAACGAAAAACCTTAACGAGGAAGTTGAATGTAATTTAAAAATTTTACGACTCTGGTGAAATTTGAAGAAAAATAAAATAGATTTGTAAGGAAAGTCGTGAAAGCGGCGATAAGTTGGCATGGTCAGCGGGTCAGGCAAAGCGCGGATGGTATGGCGGGTTACGCCGACGGTTCGCTTCAATATTTAATATCCCGACTGTAAGGAAGGTCAATGTGTTTATCGGCGAGCGGGGAGAGTGTCCATTTTTTGCATTCGTATACTCATGAATTAATATTTTTCCACGTTTCTGGTTATTTCCAGTAATCGTTGTTAATGACCCAAATATTTCAAATTTATCGTTAAAGCTAATTCTAAACGCTGCTGCTTTGTCAATCAATGAATTAAAAATGAGCAGTCCACGAGCATGGCTTGCACAAAATAGCGAAGGAAATTAAAGTACTTCCGTGTAGGTGGTTTTCTTTCAATAATTTACTGGAAAATAATAGTCCCAGAAGAACTTTTGAGGCGATAAAATTCTTACAAATCGATGTCTCGATGTACATATTCATTAGCAGAAGACTTGATGAATTTTCCTGATTATAGATGTTGAAACAAATGACGATACAGAATGTATAAGCATTCCTAATAATTCATGACTTTTGTTGGGAAATCATTTATTAACGTCGTCGTCGTCGAGCGTAATGAGGAAAAAAAAAATTTCAAATTTTCGTTAATCACTTTGTCATTATCGTTTCCATGGTAATCGGTCGAGATCGAATCAAAAAGCGATTAAGGTCTTAATTGTTCGCTTTAATGACGAAATTTGGAATCAGTTGGCCGGTGTCAAGTGTCGGGGTAAGACGTGTCGCGGGTCTCGCCAGATAGTTACCGAAAAACATTTCGTAGAAATAATTCGACGAGTTCAATTGAGTGTCAGTTCCGAATATTTTCAATCATCCGAAAAGTGAATAGTTCAGTGTTTC
>JAPYYW010002771.1:0-18346 GCA_030522545.1 Cremastinae sp. A BG-2022a
CCGCGCGCATTCGTTTTACGTGTAAAGTAAAGGCAAAAATCATCAAGTGAAATTATTTTCAAGTTAATCCGACGAAAATCAATATTAATGTTCCTTGATGGGATATTAAAATACATTTAAAATTTAAGAAAGATTTATAGTACAGATGTCGAGATATTCATTGTGCAAAATAATAACTTTTAACACGGGGTCTTATGGGAAGTCACAAAAAAATGCGATTTTCAAAGATAAATATCTCGATTTCCAGACGGTAAATGTCATTGAAATTTGACCAGTAGTTGGGTATCGTATTAAAACCTAGTGTACGCAAAATTTTAGCCAAAAAAGTTGAAAAATAATTTTAACATGGTAAACGCGTGAAGAAAAGCTATCAATACTTGGCGTATTACTATATATAGAGCTTTGGCTAACGTTTTATCGTCATTTATCGTTAATAATTAATACAAAAGGACCGAAACCTCAAGTTTTTCTTTATCCTACAGGTTTAAAAGTATTTAATGAATATTATAAATAATTTTTAAAATGAGTCACTCATGTGCGAAACAATCGTTTTTTTTAAATAGAGGTACGAAATTGTGTTCTTGCATCTACTCAATGTAAAAAATTGAATTTTCAATTACGAATATTTTCATTAAATGGTCGGTAAAGACAGGTTTTTTTGTGCGGATTTTGTAAGTGGGAACTTTTCGAATCGTTTGATCCCAAAATGATACATTTTTCTTTTAATCAACATTTTTGATAGACATCCTTTATCAAACGTATATATGAGCAATTCCGATTTTTCATATTTTTTAATATGTTATTGTATAGATGCAAAACAAATTATCCATGACAATTTTTAGCCCTCTATCTCAACGTGTACCGAAGTTTCGTAAAATACTTAAAATATTCATAGCTTCTACAATAGTTAAGATATCTTAACTCAATAGGTTGTCATTTTTTTATTTTTTAATGTTCTTTTTGAAAAAAAAATTGAAAACTGAGAAATAAATGTTAATAGTGTCTTTATGGTCATTTTCAGCTGAAAATTTTGATTTTCTTTCAATGGGACCCTTCAATTTTTTAAATTCACAACATTCTACGTAAAAAAAAAGAATTTTGAGCCCTGACTGGTGATGGGATTCAAATAACTTCATATATCGAAAAAAAAAATTATCCACAATCACAAGAAATTCTGTCTCAAACGATTTTACGCGACTCCTACCTTAATGTAGAATGTTGTGAATTTTCTTTAAAAAAATCAAAGTGGTCCCATTGAAAGAAAATCCAATTTTTGAGCCCAAAAATCACATGGTATGGAGATAAATTGAGATAAAAACTTTTCGTTTGTCTATACCGATATAGAACTACCTTAGGATAAAGAGTTAAAAATGGACACTTTGCATCTATACAATAACACATTAAAAAATGAAGAAAATCGAAGGGGCCCTCGTAAAATCGTTGAGTTGAGGTGAAATATATAAAAGAGTAATTTTAGTCACCTTCGTAAAGTCTTCCCCAGCCCGTGACATAAGCCGTGTGTCCGACGTAAGTCTCGTCGTCGTCCGGCAAGCAGATCGGCAATAGATTCGGTTGGAAGGGTAAAACGGGCTCGTAGAATCTGAGCAGAGCGAGATCGTACTCGAAGGTCCTAGGATCGAATTGCGGATGGCTGGCAACGATTTGGACCCTTCGCTCCTGGAATCCGTAGGGCTCGTCCTCCTTCGCGAGATCGTGCTCGCCGATCCTCAGCAAAAGATCGCTGGCCGGTACCCTGAAAAGAAACAACATTCGCGTCTAATTTAACCTCCATTCGCCCAAGAAAATAGACCCAATAAATTACAGCGTGCTCCTAGGAAATAAAAGAATAAAAAGCAAAAAATCTCGACTCACTCCTCGACGCAGTGAGCCGCGGTTATCGCCCAATTTTCGTTCAACAAAGCGGCGCCGCATTTGTGAAGATACGCCGTGGTTCTCCATTGACGCAACGATATCTGTCGAATAAATAACAAATATGTATTACTAATTATTTTTAACAAAGATAATTGAATGTGATAAAAGATTAGTTAAATTATAGTAAAATAAATGAATATGAGTAATGGCCAGTTTAAATAATTAACACATATATATTATATGAGGTGTCTTGATTTCCGGAATGGAAATTACCTGCCACGGCCACTTGCCGAAACTGCTATGATCGCCACCGACGATCCTCGACTCTGGGAACAATCTTCGTCCGCAAACTGCAAGAATAAACATCGTTGAATTGATCGCTTTAATGGGGCTGAGTCGGCTCAGCAACGGGCTTCCCCTCGTCGCCATTTTGGTGCACACAATCTCAAAGCACGCGCGATATTTTATTCTACGTACACGAACTTTCGGCTCGGTGTGCTCTTACATGGGCTGTCTGTATATACAGATAAATCGAAAATGAAGAACGCTCTGGAAAGGCTTCTTTAACACATCCGATGGACTGGATGAACCGGTATGGAATCGCAGCATCACTCTGACTCAGTCAGCTACCATCTGCCACCTCCGAGCAGTTTTCTCTCTCTCTCTCTCTCTCTCTTAATCTATAGCTCTACCTTTTTCTCTCTCGTTCTCTCTCTCTCTCTCTCTCTCTCTCTGTTTCTTATTTTTCATCCTGCCGAGCTCGCTCCTGTGCCCCCGCCTCAACAATCTTTTTTTCCACGTCGGTAACCAGAATATTTGACAATTCGAGTCTCGAAACGCTTGGAGACTTTTCGTCTGCACTTTTTACGACTTTCGAGCTCGTTATTATCAACGAGTCCGCCTCAAAGTTCATCTTCGCGATTTCGAATCTACATTACGAAATTTTTGACCAACTTTTGTCTCATTCTTGAAATTTACGAAACGTGTAGAATGTTGAGAGATCTCAACGAGATATTTGAGTGTACGTTTGATGATGTGTGTGATAGATGCTAATTTTTCAAGTTTTTACGATTTTTATGATAAATCGATATAATTGATGATTTTGAATTTTTTATTGGAAATATTAGACAAAATTGTATAGGAATTTTTTTAATTTACGAATTTTATGAGGTTGTAAAAAATGTGATTCACGATAGAAACGTTTCGTGATCATTCAGCACTGAGAAAAAAGATTCGTTCAAATGACTGATTGTTTAGCTTCAATCATATAAAAGTTAAAAGTTTTGTAATTGTGCAAATATTACTTTTTCTTGATAAATGTGATCAGTGCAAGCTAACTGAGGCTCATTTAATGATTTTAAATCCAAATTTAAATCATTCGATAAATTCGTGCTGAGATATTCAAACAAATTTTATAAAATTTAAAAAAAATCAAAGTTTCATCAAAAACGCTATGTATCGACTGATTGTAATAATTTTGAAAGCATTTACAATTATTTATCCAACAAAAATGCTTGCCAATTTATTATCAATATCAGCTCAAAATATTATGAAATTTGAAAAATCCGAGCTTCATCGAAAACGTTTCGTAGCGATTCAGTGTGTTTGATGTGCCAGATTTTATAATTTTAAAACTACTTCGCAATATTAAACGTTTACTCACAATTTATAAAAAATTCTTGAATACTTTGTCTCCTACATTTTAAAATTTCTAGAAAATACAAAAAATTTAAAAAAAGTGGCCAATATATGTATGAGTTCCAGGAACGAGCGATTCCACAAATCTGTATTCCTATATATGCGCTTTGAAAACTATCACGTCATCCATTTTTTATCACAACTGATTTCGGCCGGGATTGTAGAGTTTTTTGTAAGCGAAATCACGAACGAATAAAAAGTCGATTCCTTAGAATTTTGTTTAAAATTTATGCACAAACCTTCTTTGATACATACATACGATTTGCATTAAATTTTATTAAGTGTAGAAGACGAGCTGTTTATTATTAGAAATCACAATTTTCTGTATTGTTCCATAAGAGCACCTATTAAATATTACCCAACTCACTAAATATGTATAAGAATCTTCTAAAAACTTAATATACACCTCTTTATGGCAAAGACAAGAAAAATTAACAATTATTCCTTAATTATTCAAAAAAGAACACAAATAATTTTTATAAATTCATTTTTCTACATATGAGCAGGTCAACGACGTTGAATTTAAATTATATGTATTTTCTTGAACAATTTTTTTTAACTAAGATAACCTTCTCGGAAGTATAATAAAGAGCTATGCTAAATTTAAACAAGATTCACCATCTAGAATTGAATATATATTTAGGATTGAAAATCGCATCAATATTAAACACGAGCTCTTGTGAAAGAGTACCAAAAAATTGAAATGTTCAACAATAAATATCTCGATTTGTACGTGATGAAACCTCTTAAAATTTGATGCACATGTGTATGTAATATCAAAGAAGGTTTTTGTAAATTTTCAATAAATTTCCAAGAAAACGATAAAACGATAGAATCACCTTAATCAAACGATCGCGATAGACCCGATAAAATTGATATGCGCCAAAGTGGCGCGAGTGGTCGCTGATAAAAAAGATATCTTCGTGGGAACGCTAACCTTGGGTGTAATCGGACATGTTGATGGTCTCGATCGGTACCGGGAGATCCGTGGCTACGGTAACCGTCGCGATTGTCGACAGCAGAGCAGGCACGGTAGGTCTCGCGCTCGTCACTCGCTCAGTCGTTGCACTCTCGCTCGTCGGTCGTTCTGCAAAATAAAGTGTTGCCGCTTGTTATCTCCATTTCAGAAATGACTGATAACGTAGCACGAGAAATGCGCATGGGTCAGATACACGTGAAAAAAAAAATGAAGAAGAAAAATAAGCGCTAGGAAGGTCCGTCAAGGTAGTTCTATAGGTACAGTCAAATAAAAAGTTTTTACTTCGATTTATCTCCATACCATATTATTTTAGAGCTTAAGTCAATTAAGAAAAGTTATTGCAAGTTGTTTCAAAAACAACATATTCAAAATTCAAGGTCATCCAAGGTGACTTGTACTCGCTACGTACGTATGAAAATTAAAAAATTCATAATCTTAGGATTTTTTTAAAAAACTTGAGGAAGCTTATTCTTTCAAGTACAAAAAAGAGATGTGCAAAATTTTAAGAAGGTTCACCATCTAGATTTCAAGATATATTTAGGATTGAAAATGGCAATATTTAACACAGGCTCTTATGGGAGAGCACTGAAAATAGGGATTTTTAACAATAAATATCTCAATTTTTATAGAACTACCTTAAGAATGTATGAAACGGACAATCCCAGAAAAAAGTAAATTCTCGACGTTAAATTCATAAAACCTATTGACTCTGGCTTTTGCAAAAAAGTTGCCAATTTTTTAGTCTTAGTTTGACCATCAATTGGCAACTTAGGCATATTTTAACAATAATTTAAACATTTTTTATTGTTTAAACAATTAAATAAAGTTTTAGTTAACCGTTTTGAAATTACTGTCTCTATAAAATGAACAATACTACGAATACACGAAACAAAAATTCACAAGAATTTCGTATTTTTTTATTTGTATTTAGTGCAAATTTACGAGCTCCCCATAAGAAACAATGTTAAATCTTAGCAACTTTGGAGTTGGTTAAGGTAATTCTACCATCGTTCTATGGTAATAATAAGTTTCTACAGAATTTCTTAAAACTCTGCACAGATGTTCTTTAACATAATGCTCAAGTATCTGTCAAATTTTAAAATGTTTTCTCCATCTAGAAATCGAGATATCTATTGTTGAAAATGATAACTGTTTGTAATTTTCCATAAGAGCCTGTGTTAAAAGCTGTAATTTTCAACATGAAATATCCTAATTTCTAGATGATAAAGCTTTCTAAAATTTAGCACCAATCCTTATACGACATCAAAGATTTTTATCTATAGTTTTTTTTAATCTATAGAAAAAAATTTCAATTCATGATTTTACTTTTAGTTTACATGTAGGAAGGAAACTTTTGAACGAATTGTCGCGGTAGAAATACCTTAAACCATTCAGTCTTAAAATATCACATTTAATACGATATTTTTCTCATGTTCTTAATAACAAAATACCAAAAATATATCAAATTCTCATGCTTTTAAAAATATCGCTCATATATCCTCAAATAATCAGTAGAGATTAAATGATTGCTCGTGGGATTTAATTTTTCCAAGAACGAGGTATGAACGATTACACGAAAAAAAAAGGAATCGAGTATCTTTCGTATGTGGATAAGAGCTGGACTTATCATTGTCTCTTTTATCATGTTTTATCGATCGCTCACCGGAAGTTGCCGGAATTTTTGTCGTCTCGGGCCTCGTCGAATCTTCGCTGCTGGTCTGTGTTTTCTCCGTCGTCGGCGACTGAATCATTATCCAGCCATCCGGGGTGGTGATCGGTGACCATTCGGGCTCGGTCGATGCTTCATCGTCGATCAAAAATGTCCATTAATCAAAAAATTTTAAAGATAGACATTTCAGTCAAACATGCAATGTAAGGGCAAAATAATTAACCCTTCGTGTGCACACTATATTTTTCAATCCACAATGTGTACACTGGGTCTTTTAGAGCACAGTCGATTTTTTTAAGTGTTTTCTAGATTTTTAAAAATTCTGAAAAAATTCTGAGTTACTTTTTGAAGTTATACTACATGGCCCAAAAGTTGCCAATGTCAAACTTTAAGAATCGTTATTAATAAAAATTGAAAAATAGTTTAAATAGCAGAGAAAACAAAATTTTGTTAAAAAATTTGTAGCTCTGCACTAAACAAATATTAAGAAAAAACGGTTTTAGGCTTTTGTAGCTTAGGCTAGGAGATTTAAAAAAAATAGGATCTTTGGTGTGGGCTCTAAAAAGCTGTATTATTTAAGCTCCTAAAAGTCGGGAATATTTTGATGGAAAAATAACGAACTTATAAATAAAACATACAAAAATGTTTTGTTTTTAAGATTTGAGTCTACACAAAATTACCAAAACATCATTAAATTTTATGAAATATTTATTTTAGTTGTGAAAAAAATCTGAAAAACTACGCGAAAAAACTGCATTGATTTACCTTGGAAAATATACTGACGTCGTGTGTATACTGACCCTTTTAGAGAACAGGAGTGATGTGCACTGACTGTCGTTTGCAGATGAATTTAAGTTTGAAATTTTAACTGTTTCGTCAAAAACCCAGTATACACGCGAAGGATTAATTTAATTTTTTTCCAAGATAATGCATTGAAAATATATATTAACGTTCTGTGATGTAATATTAGAAGATATGCAAAATTTGAAGATATGCTTAACATAAGGTTTATGAGAAATAGCGAAAATTTCTGATTTTTAAGAATTATAATACCTCAATTTCCAAAAAAAGCGAGAGATATTAAAATTTGTTGACAAGACAAAAAAAGTAATATATTAATCTCTACATACACAAAATTTCGTCACAAAATCTTGGATAATCGAAAATTATCGGACCACCTTAAATAACACCTTAGATAACACGCTTATCTGAATAAATCTAATCTACAAGATCTTAATTTGTACCTTGTTGAGTGGTTTGCGAGGTCGAGGAAATCACCAGCGGCGCCTTGGTCACGTCGTCGTCCGAACTGGAGCTCCAGGTGACGAGACCGGGCGGCTGGCTGGTCTGGACGATCGTTTCGGTCGTCGTTATCGGAACCGGAACTTTCGGGGGCAGAATTTCATTGGCTAGAGTCGTCTCGTTGACGAGAAACGAGGTCACGTGCAAGGTTTCCGCTTGGGTCGTGCTTGTCGTCGTCGTCGTCGTCGTCGTCGTCGGTTGCGTCGTCGTGACCGGTTTCGTCGGTTTCGAGGGCTTGGAAGGTTTCAGAGGCTTCTCCGTGGGTTTCGGTTTCAGAGACGCGGTCGTCGACGGTTTCAGGGTCGAAGGTTTCGCGTGAGTCGACGAAAACGGCGGCGACGAGGTCTCCGACGATCCGGAGGGTCTTATCCTCTGCGTACTCGTCGCAGGAGGTCTCGTCGTTGTCCTGGTCGTCGTCGGGCGTTGGGTCGTCGTCGTACTGATTTTCGTCGGCTTGGAGGACGGTCGGGGGTGTCCGGAGGTCGTTCCGGGCCGTCCGGAGGTCGATCCAGGTCTGCTCGACGGTTTCGGCGTCGTCGAGGGTTTTTCCGCGCTTGGGTTCGTCCCGGAGATCGTGCCAGGCCGCGTCGTGGCGCTGGAGCTCGTGGACGGTCTCCCGGGCGAGCTCGCCGACGGTTTCCCGGAGAAACTCGTCGTAGTCACCTGGGTGGAGGTCAACGGCTTGACTCGATCGCTCGTCGTCGAGGTCGGACTCTCGGTCGTCGGGCGTCGCGTCGAGACGGGACGCTTGCTCGTGCTCGTCGGTTTCTTCGTCCCGGTTTGCACGGGTTTCCTCGTATTCGTCGTCTGCGTCGGCCTCGTCGTCGTTGCGTTCCTCGGCGGGAACCTCGTCGAGGTTCTCTCGGTCGTCGAGGAAATCCCGGTCGTCGAGGACGTTGTCTCGGAGCTCGTCGGAGGTCTCCGGGTCGAGGGCCTCGTCGAGGAGCTCGGAGCCGGCCTCCTGGTCGAGCTCACCGTCGGTTTCCGAATCGCGCTCGTCGACGAGCTCGACGAAGACTCGGAATGACTCGTCGAAACGACCGAGCTCGTCGTCGGATTCTTCTGGCTAATCGTCGTCGGGCGAGCCGTCGTTGTCGGACGACGATTCGTCAATGGGGAACTCGTCACCGAGGTGTGAGAATAATCGTGCAGCGTCTGGAACGTCGACAGTCCGATCGGCGGTTGCGTCGTCGTGTAAGGCGTGCTGAAAAACGTCGGGCGTTTCGTCACTAATCTTTGACTCGTCGTCGTCGTCGTCGGCTTTCTCGTCGTCGTCGGTGTTGTCGTAATTCTCGTCGTCGTCGTCGTCGTCGTCGGTTGAATCTTGGTTGTCAGCGCTGTCAGCCCGAACGTCGACGAGACTCCTTCCGGTTTCTTCTCAGGACGGTTCAAGTAGATCGGAATGTCGTTGCTCTCCGGAACATTTCCCGGCGGCGTGAATGAACTTCCCGAGGAAGCATCCTCTATCGTGTTGTCCTGGGGATGGACTTCGACATCCTCGTTGAGCTTGCAACAGCTACCGAAGTAAAATCGATCGATGCACGTACCGAGATGCGTCCCGTTCGATTTCACGCACGTGAACGCGAACATGCACACACCCGTCTCCCCGGTACTCAGTGAAACGCATGGCAAGTGCCGGATATTTCTTCCCGTACCTGCGAATCCAAAGAAAAATATTTCATTCAGATAAATTATCCGGTTCAATAATTCATAATGAAAAAATTACGTAAATTTTTATTATTGTCTTGATTTGTTATACATTTACAGTCAATAAAAAGAAAAAAACAATCGAAATTTAAAAAATCGAATCAAGTTAAAAAAACCACAAAAAATTGTTGGCTGTTTTTTCTACGTGCAATTTTTTATATACTAAATCAACAATAAGAGATATATTGTATTCCTGGGGCTTACCCAGCTCGATGGCTTTGCCGTAGCAATAAGTGCCACTTTTTGTATATAAAAAGGTATGCACTATGATGTATACCACCCAGAGTCCAACTAACTGTGCATTTATAAGGTTGTACCGAGTCACCTCACAGCATTACTGAAGAATATCTCATCACGACAAATTATTCAAACCGAAGGAGATTTTGATCATACTTTCATTCTCGATCGTTTTTTTTTAATTAGAAAAAAATGTCCAAAAAACTAATCTCTTTGATTTTTTTACCATTCATGAAATCTCGTTCTCTCTTCCTTTTTGCTAATTTTTATGTGTTATTTATTAACACATCTTTTTTATTTGCTAATTTTTTATTTTTATATTATTTTTATTTTTATTTTATTTTTTAAGCTAAAAACATTAACTGTTGTACAAAAAAAATTAAAAATAATATCTTTCGTGAAATATTCAAAACCATATGCAAATCGCGTATTCAAAATAAATATGAAATACATGAGACAAGAAAATACAGAACGGTTGTGTCAAAAAACTGATAAGAAAAAATAAAACTAGCTAAAGTTTACATCTTTTATTTAAATAATTAAAGGAAATAACGAAAACATTTGTAATAAATAAGGAATTAAGGTAGGAGTCGCGTGAAAATTGTTTGAGACAGAATTTCTTAAAAATTTTCACGAATCTTCTTTTAATGCCATTACAGAAACTTTGCAATTACGATATTAACCTTACTATCGATTTATAATTTTATATTTTAATGTTTACCATACAATTCTATATATGTAAAGGTTTAATGTTACATGCATTTTCTCGTTTTAATTAACTTATCAATTTTTTTTGACATAATTTTCCTCTTCGTTAATCATTTTAATACTCGACCGCACAAATGGTGCCATCAGGAAGTCAAAATTTCACCTCCAACGATTATACTTCCTGCTTCAAAAAAGAAACTTTGCAATTAAGATATTAATCTTACTATCGATTTGTAATTTTATATTTTCATGTTTGCCATATTATTCTATGTAAAGATTTAATATTATATACGTTCTCCTCTTTTTAATTACACTATCAATTTTTTTACGTAGTCTTCCTCTCCGTTAATCATTTTAATAATACTCGAGCGCACAAATGGCGCCATCAGAAAGTCAAAATATCACCTCCAACAATTACTTCCTGATGCTTAAAAAAAGAAACTTTGCAATAAACTGAAAAAAGACTCTCCTCCCCCGATTAATTTGCAATTCATAGAATTCCAATCAATCTCTTTTTCTCATGTTCCTCCGCTCGGTAAATCGTTTTAATTCTCGAATGTAAATGACGCTGTCACAGATTCCTCGATCCGCTGGTCGGAAGTGTGAATAAAAAGTGAGGATGAAGATAGGGAAGGATAGAAGAGCGGGCGCGTACACCAAAAGCGAGTACAGGCGGAGACAAAAGGGACGCGGGAGGATGAAATCGTCGCGGAATTCTCCGCGAATATCGGCGAGCAACGAGTCGAATTTATGTCAGGAGTGAGACGGAGCGCGAAATGTAGACGGATAAAATAAAAGAGAGAGAGAGAGAGAGAGGGAGAGAGATACGTAGGAAGAATAAGCGAATGAGAGAGAGAGAAAGAGAGAGAAAGATGGGGCGGGGGGGGAGAAAGAAAGGTTGGCTCGGTCGCTGCTTCATTTTCCGTTCTCCCGTCGTCGCATGACGTTCCATCGGTTGGGGATACCGTTAACGTTTCGACGTACGAGAGAGCCTAGTCAGCATGGTATGGCCTCGAGAAGTGGGTCACAGTCATAGCCCAATGTAACGACTCGTTTTCCTCCTCGCCGACTCTCTTTCTCTCGCGTCCAGCCATGGAATCCCATCCACATTATTTATTTCGACCAATAAAATCTTCGCTCATGTTCGTTTATTAATTTCCCCCCCCCCTCCCTCCCATACCATCCCCTTAGCTTTTTATCAGCTCTCCTCTGTTTATTCCTTATTTTTCCTCATCCTTAATTAAAAGGCGCGCCTCGCGGGGCATCTCAGAATGCAGCCTCATAAATAAAGCTGACGCGACGCCAGTCGACTTTTCACACTTTTTCCCCCCGCGCTTGGTCGGTATTTCTCCTACGTCGACCATCACGTTTACGAGTTTTTCACCGTTACCGAGCACCCCGAATCTTATTCGATCGGATCTATACCGAGGAATATATTTTTCTTTTCTTTTGCTTTTATTTTCCTCCTTGCTTTTCCTTCCTCGGCTCTTTCTCCATCATCGTTCCATCGAGCAGAACGCTCGCTTCCTCCTCATCTCTCTCTCATCGCTTCTCGCTCGTTCGTCTTTTTTTTTTTCATCACGTCGCGAGAACGTCTGACGAATCGTCGACATTCCAGGGTAGCTCTGCCCGGAGGAATCCCGGAATATAATAAACGCGCCGTGAAAACGATGTTGCCACCTCGATTATCCTAACAGTTTTCTAATGGCCACCTGATGCCGTAGCTATATACGAGCCCACCACCGCCTCGGGCTCGCTTCGACGACAATAAATGGTACAACGTCCGAGGATATCTTTTCTCTCGTCGTAATACGCACCTTTCGAAGCCGATACGGTAAACGTCCCAATAGTTGGACAGCTAAGGGTTTTCTTATACTTTTTCTTTATTTAAAAAATATTCAAAAAATAATAATCTGCTTGAAAATCACATCTAAACTATATTGTCTGATATTTTAGCAATTCAAAAGTTATTCAATGTGTTAATTTTAAATAATATTTCTAGTAAATAAATACTTGAACGTTTGAATATGTAGAATGTTCCAATAGCTGGACAGAAAATCGACCCTGTCTCTATAGTGTTGAGCGAGTTTGTTACAATAAAATAATGGTATGGAAGATACACCTTTTTGTATAGGAAAAATAATACATACGTTTTTATTCAGAAACAAAATCATTCAAATATTTAACATAATAATATAGCGAGAAAATTGTTCAACTATTGGAACATGTCCAACTATATCGGGACGTTTACCTTACTCGACCTCTTCCTGCTCCGGCGTGTGCATCCACGAGCGACGGAATCATAATCGCGCACGCTTACCGTCAATCCGGTTCAGAGGTCCAACTTTCGGTCAAAGACATCAAGAGAGTAAAATAACAAATAAAGAAATCATTTTTTTTTTTTCATCGTCATCGTCACAAGGTGAGACAACACTTTTCAAAAGGAATAACACATTTCGGTACAATAAAAAACATAATTAAGGTAGTTCTATATATAGGTAGGCTCAAATCAATGGTTATTTTTATCTCAATTTATTTCCATATCATGTAGTTTTTGAGCTTGGTAGTTTTCCAGCCAAACGAAAGTCTGCAGAAAATTTTTTTATAGGGTATAGCAGGTAATTGTGTAGTATCTAATTTATTCGAAGCAAAATCGAGGGGAGTTGTCGTTGTCATTTTCGAGAAAAATTGAATTGAAAATGTGCTTTTTAACACGCAAATATAGCCCAAAATAGTAATTAAGTATAATTATTTGGGTTTTTATGTTGTTCAAGACTGCAAATCTACATTTAAAAACCTCTCATTTTGTTCGTCATTAAAAAATATGCAATTAAAAAAAAAAGTATCAGCCTTTTCCGAGCTTTCTAATAAAATAAAACAGAATTAGTGCATGGAAATTTGAGCTACAAATTGCAAATCTCAATCGTATCTTCATTTAAAAATAGCATAAATAAGTAAACAAACACATCCATATATAATAATTATGCGTTTTATAAAAAAAAATTTTATAATTTTTTGGTGCCCCTCTGATGCTCCAAATACGGACTTTCGCTGGAGAACTATACTTTAAGTTTATTGAGGAAAGTTATACACTTTTCGTGATAAATTGGTGATATAGAGACTTTATATTTCTGTCATCAACTTTAAGTTTAAATACGTTAATTAATCAATTTTAATATTTGTCGATGGTTGAAACATTAAAAATAAAATTATTTAGTGAATCAAAATTTCCAACTCGTTTTCAAAACCATATATCAAAAATATAAAATAACTTTTATGACCCTTTTTTGATTTATTGTGAATAAACGAATTTACCACAGTAATCAATGTTAAAAATGATGAGAGCATAAAGTCTCATAATTGTGAAATCGTTTTAGAGTGAATCATTTATAAAATTGGCACAACCATTTCTCACATTTCCACGAATTCCTCCTTAGAGAAGATTTATAAAGATCGATAAAAATGAGTTTTTCATGATATTTGGAGATTTTTACTTTATTTTTTTGCCATGAATTTTTGTAATTAGTTATAATATCGATTAACAGTTTAATCGTACTTATTTGTAGATAATTTGAAAAATCAGCATTGTTTGGACAAGTAAAAATGAAAAAAATTTATTGCAGTTGATGATGATGACGAGAACCATTTTCTGAGAATCATACGTAAGAAAAAAATTATACAATTCCTATATTGTATTTGATCAATCACAAGTGGAAATTTTTTTTAACTGTATCCGGACTGTACATTATAGTTAAAAGTTCGAGTCTCGAACGTTACCGAATTTTTTTTCCAGTCTTATAAAAACACTGTCTTTAGCATTTAAAATATATACATATCTTATCAACTCATGCTAATAATAGGTGCAATGTACTTCCTACTTTAACAGTCATTGAAATAAATAATACATTCTATGATAACTTTTAATCCAAACATGAAAGTTTATCAAAAAATTACATAAATTACTATGTACATCAATTATGTAATACTAAAGTAGATAAATTATACGTTAAGGTGGTTCAAAAGAATAATCGAAGGTCAATTTTACGTTACAGAATGTCTTAAAATTTGTTAATACTTTAAAACGTATAAGAAACATATATGTACCGCGAAATTTTTCTTTATTTCTTTTTTAACAATTAAAACGAAGATTTAATTATTTAATATTTTAAAAACTAATTGAATTTGAAATTTTTATTGGACTCTCACTTGACCCTAATAAATGATTACATAGAGTTAAAACTTTTAGTAGAAAGCAACGGTATCTCACCTGCTCACTTATCAGAGTTTAATATTTGTCAACGACAGGATAAACTTTAAAAAATTGCGGAAGCGTTACATGTTGACGGTATATAAAGATTGCAGAAAATTTCACTCAGCTAATAAATTAAATAATGCCAAATAAAAATAAAAAATTATAAAATGAAAAACATATAAATTCAAGTGAATGAAAAATGTTGACAACATTGTGATTGCTATATAGAAATATACAAATGCCAAAAAGCAGTATTTGAAATATTGTTGCAAAAAAAAACCATACGTTAGAATATTCACATTTTTTGCAAACATATTTTGGATTTTACAAAGCTTCAAATGAGGATGTTTTTAAGTGTTTTTTATTTTTATTTTTATAAATATTCTATGCCCATATAAAAATTTATATACCTCAAAACAAGAAAACTTTACCAAACAATAACACAAATGTCGGCGTGAAATTGCGGTAAAATAAGGCGAAATTTTTTAAAAAACATGCAAATTCCGTTGTGAGTCAGCGATCGCTTATTCATACATCCAAAAAAAAAAAAAAATTTTCTAACGGATCGAGAATTCGGACGAAATTCCGAAGGATCGTTCTCGGATTCGGGTCCTGTTAGCCGAGCCAAAATCGCACGATAATTTCGTCGCTCCGGGTTAGTCGGACATTCGACAAATAACAGTAATAATAGAAAATGGTATTCGAGAGTTTCACACCTGACACAAAATGCGTCGGATGTAAATTTTTCTTTCCCGGCTCGTATTGGCGGAAGCGAAAAAAAGGACAGGGAAAGAAAACGTCGCGCGGTGAGTCACGAACCCGAAGAAAGCTGTGTGTGACGTAGCCGCGAATGTCAACACGTCCGATCAGATATAGGGTTCGAGATAAAAACGACCGAAAAAAGAGGTGAACGTCGAAGCAACGAATTTCCCGGTCACACAGTTACATGATGAAAAAAATTGAAACACAACGTCATTGAAAAATCTTGACGATACGAAAAAATGATTCAAATCAGAAGCGATAAACGCAGGAACGAATTTTTCAGATACACAGCTACGAAATTAAAAAAAATTGAAACACACGTCATTAAAATATCTTAAAGATGCAAAATAATTATTCAAATCAGAAGCGACACAGAAAGTAACGAATCTTTCGGACACACAGCTACAAAATGAAAAAAAAAATTGAAACACGTCATTGAAAAATTTTGGAAATGCGAAAAATGATTCAAATCAGAGGCGATAAACGCAGAGGAACGAATTTTTCGAACACACAGCTACAAAATAAAAAAAAAGAAACACAACGTCATTGAAAAATCTTGGAGATGCGAAAAATGATATATTCTAATCGGAAGCGATAAAGGAAACGAGATGAAATAAAAAAGTAAAATGTGTTTATCTCCGAACGAACCGTACAAAATGCTCGTTATCGCGGAGGGGCTCGCGTCGATAAATCAAATTCAGCGCACGCGGGCTCAATGAATAAAACTGTAACCAACACAAAGCCGTTTAACGCAACGAAATCTAATTTTTTACACCGGGATTCCTTTTTTATTCCGATAAATTTTCATTCATTCAGAGCAAAGTCCATCAAAATTTATACTCCAGATGGAAAAAAAAATTATTTTATCGACGTAACTGTTCATACGGTTGCTAATTGCCGGTTTTTTTTTCAACGACTCGTCCTTTTTCGTGCGCTCGTACGCGCGATAATAAATATCGCGCAGAAAATATAGAAAAAAAAATGAAGGGGAAACGATCGACATTCTAAGCCAAAGCTATGCCCGGACGAAACGGGGTCGTAATGCGGGAATATACGTTAATTATAGACATTAAAAAGTACTGTAAGGAAGAAATCCAGTCATCGACCTTGATGGAGGTTCCTATATCGTTTCCATGGGGCATCCTTACTATGAAAATCCTGGACTCGATGAAAAAGTAGCCCGGAAAAATAAACAAGGGCCTCGGGAGACGCGTCGTTGACCGAGCGTGTAACCCACTTTGATCATTTTTTTCCACGAGCCATCGGATATATGAAACACTGACCAGTCCACCCACGCCTTTTCCTCGGTCAAGAACGCGCACGGCGATCCCTCTGATAACGGCCCAAGGCGAATTCAATGTCACCGTTCCGCTCTTTTTTTTCTTCATCATAAGAATATACGTGGAAAAAAATCTTTATGAAAACATTGTTATAAAAAAATTCTTAAAAAAACATTTTAGAATAAAATTTAAGGTAATTCTACATACAGGTGTGTAGGGCCTTTTTTGAACCGCAGAACATTTGAATTCGCGTTTTACCATGGAAATTTATTGACCGTTTTTTTAAATAAATTTTTTAAAATATTTTTCGTTTTGTTAAAAAAAATTTTTTTCGAAACTTATTTTAATAACGTATTTATTTATGTATTATATTCTATTTTTTATAACAGTTTCAAAAATTGAGGTCCTAAAAGACACCACGCGCCCTTTCCACGTCAAATTTTTTGACGCGCCTGTCCGAGGGTTAAGAAAAGTTTATGCAAATCGATTCGAAAACAACATACTCAAAATTCAAGGTAATCCAAGGTGACCTATATTTGCTACGCATGTATGAAAATTATAAAAAAAAATTATTCCAAAACCTGAAGGAAACTTTTTAGAATTATAATAAAGAAATATGCTTAATTTTAAGAAGCTTCACCATCTAGAATTCAAGATATTTATGATATGAAAATTGATATGTTTAACAATAAATACCTCAATTTCCACATGATAAAACCTCTTAAAATTTGATACAAACTCATGTAGATCATATCAAAAAAGGATTGTGGAAATTTTCAACAAAATCCTAAATAAACGATAAAATTATAAAACTACCTTAAAAAAATTTTTAATAGAAATTGGTTTAAAAAAAATTTTATGAAAAATAACCTATGTAAAAAATCTTTATCATAATTTTTCCAAAAAAAATTCTCTTGTTGAATTCTCGATAAAACTGCTCCGTAAAAAAATTATTCTGTATGGGTATATAATTTTCAATAAATACTCTTTATAAAAATTCGGTGTAAAAATAATTCTCTGTGACTAAACTCCAAAAAAATACGATGTACCCCAATTTTCGAAATTAAGGAAAATTCTTCTTGGGAATAAAAATCTGAGAACCAGCGTGGCAGAATTTCTGGCGATGAAAGAATGCTCGGATAACGGTCGCGTCAATTTTTTCGCGATCTCGCGGACGCTCGAAGATCCAGCGTGTATGTTTGTGTATTTTTTTTTGACACGGAACGTCAGGGAAAGAGAAACGCGAATAAGTTGAATGAAAAATTCACCGCTAGTCAGTATGTATACAATATATTCCCGTGGCAAAAAATTCCTAACCGTGGAGTCAGCTGATGTTCGTCGAGGGGAAATTTCGCCTGGCGTTCCCGGAATCTCGCAAGACTCAGATAAACAATTCGCAATCGAATTCCGAACGGGGACACACGGTATAATAATAAAAAGTAAAATGAGCGCGAGCGAAAGAATAACCGTGCGTTACTCACCGCCTGAGAGAAATTGAGGAGCGAAGATGGGACTGGAGATGGCGAGGGCAAGAACATTGGAAAGCAGAAGTATCCAAACGGCTGGCAAGTGGTTCATCTGCAATGTAAAAGTTTAAAAATGAGAGTTCGATGAAAGCGATATATATACTGTCAAAAATCTGGTGTTAAAATGGTATTAATAAAACATCATTCTTGGTCTATACAGTTCCCACTGTTTGGTGCAGAATGGCATAGTGTTAATAGATGTGGTTTGATATGCTATGTCAAATCAGTATAAATTATAACGCAGCAATATAAACACCATTTCCATTTTTTCAAAAATCTTCAAGGCGTCATAACTTTTTAAAAAATTGATGAATTGACGTGATTCTTGCGCCATTCGCTTCGTTTTGCAAAAAA